>VWZK01017969.1:107070-210834 GCA_013396935.1 Baryphthengus martii
CCAGTTCAAGAAGGACAGGGAACTCCTGGAGAGAGTCCAGCGCAGAGCCACTGAGCTTATGAAAGGAGTGGAGCATCTCCCTTATGAGGAGAGGCTGAGGGAGCTGGGGCTCTTTAGCTTGGAGAAGAGGAGCCTGAGGGGTGACCTCATTCATGTTTATAAACATGGAAAGGGTGAGTGTCAGGAGGACGGAGCCAGGCTCTTCTCGGTGGCACCCAATGACAGGACAAGGGACAATGGGTGCAAACTGGAGCAGAGGAGGTTCTGTTTAAACACAAGGAAAAACTTTTTCCCAGTGAGGGTGACAGAGCACTGGAACAGGCTGCCCAGAGAGGTTGTGGAGTCTCCTTCTCTGGAGACATTCAAAACCCGCCTGGACGCGTTCCTGCGTGACCTACTCTAGGTGATCCTGCTCTGGGAGTGGGGTTGGACTCGATGATCTTTCAAGGTCCCTTCCAGCCCCTAATATTCTGTGATTCTGTAAAGGCTAACTCAGGGCTGTTGGTACCCATATAAAGTTTTACTTCCATGGTTTCAGATGCTTCAGTCCACGTACTCTGAAATAAATTCTAGGCTTCATGTCAAAGCATGTACTAAACAGAAAAACAGTCAATCATTTTTATCATAATAATTTGCTAAGTAGGATCAGGACTAGCCAGTAAAAGATAGGATATTCTCAAATAAAGATCTATGTCTTCACTGTGAATTGAAACACATTAAGGCAGGACAGCATTGTGGCTCATTTACCTAACGCAACACTGAAACATATATTAAGCACTTCAGACTAACTGTTAAAAAAGGAACTTAGTAAAAGAAAGAAAGAAAAAAAAAGACTCGTATTTCAAATAGGAATATAGTCTAGCAAAAAGCCATAGTTCATTAATTTTAAATGTTCACTAAAACATCAGTAAAGGAGGATTTTCTTTAAACATGTATTAACGACAGTTTTATCTAAAAATTAACACCTTTTCTCCTTTTGAATTAAAATGCAGACAGTAGTGTTCATTATTGATATTTCAGGCAGTGAGACACCTGCATATTAATTTGGTCTACAAAGTAGGATTCAGTAACGCAAAAATGAATGTCAGTTCAGTATATCATATAGTTTCACATATGTAGAGTTTCTGTATGCAGAAATAAAACATGCACTCTGTGAGAAATGAAAGTACGTGCTACTATATTTTGGAAAAATGTATTTGAACCTAACTTCTCAATGCAGTAATTCATGCCACAGAAAACCTTTATACCACGTGGTAAGGATTTTTCAGAGAGTTAGTGGGGAACAGACCAGGCACAAATAGTTGAGAATAGCAACATGACAATGAGTTTTGGGAAGGTTTATGGTGGTGTCTGTTTTTAGGCATTTATTGCAGTGGAGATAAACTCAAGTTATACCTTTAGGGTGTCCAATGCAATAGAGTTGGTCAGAGTGTTCCCAGATACCTGATTTAATAAGAATCAGGGAAAGATAAAAACAGAGGGAGGAATGAGAATGAAGTTTGAAGACTAGAGGCATAAACATGACTGAAATACCATTCAATATGTGTTCAGGTTTTGTTCAATTGTTATGACAAACAAGATTAAAACTGACCCTTTGCTGGCCAGTGATATGAGGGAAAAAAGAATTCAAAGAAAATATTTACTCTAACAGTCAATTGCTAGAAAAAATAGTCAAAGCTAGATGAGAAGAGGACAAAGAGGACACAGATAGCATCATAGCAATTAGTAACGTATCCAAAATTGTTGCTAATGGGACAATTCTAATCTCCAAAGAGAGAAGGAAGATGGGTAATCTAGAGTAGGGTAATTAAGAGGAACTAGAATGACATTCCAGTTTGTACACAGCTCCTGTTCTCCCTGAGGCCAATCAATATTTATGTGTCTGCCTAAACAACTCCCTCCTCCTCCTCCACCCAGAGCATCTCCTCCAGAGACCCCATTAGAGATGATTAAAGGAAAGGGCAGGTGCAACTATAAGATGAGGCAAGAGACTGAAGAAACCTTCTTAGAGCAGAGTCATACCTGACTTTGGCAAGAATGTAAGGGGTCTCCTTTTCATATTCATACAAATTTCAATGGTAGTAATAAGTGGTACTGAAGTGAAAGCAGAACAAATTCATTACTGCCATGTTTTGATGACAGATCCGCTGCCCGCTAACAAAAGCCTGGCCCAAAGGAGATCAAAACAATGAAGTGATTACAGGAAAAGTATACATACATCCAAGATGCTACCATCCATATGGAAAACAAAATATTTTGTGGACTTGGATTGCCATCTTTTGGTGAAGGTCATAATGGACATGACATTTGCAAGCAGAGAGGAACACCATCATTTTTTTCATTTCCTTTTCAGAAGGAAACATTTAGGATGGATCATCCTTACTCCACTGTTACATGCAATGACCACATCAATGTAATTTAGATCTCATATCAGAAAGATAAGTTTTTTGTCTGAAAATGCCATATTCTTGCAATATGCATGAAGTTTCCATTAGAAGGTAACACTTATATTTGGATTATACTCATGGTGCGTAAATACTTCTTTTGAGAAATATGTTGGAGAAGTTATTTTCTAATACAGGAGCCTATCATGTTACAGACCCTTACCCAAACTGCTATTATTCCATTCACTAATTAGACAGGTCATTTCAGGAGAAGTATTTAAAGTTTGTTTTCAGGCACATATGTGTTTCTGGATAACCTGACAACTGAACATAATGATCTATTGGAGACTATAGGTCTTCCTTTGATGAAAACCTTAACACACCCAAGAACACTGCAAATGGCGAAATTCCCACTAAATTCCTTGCAGGAAAACTGGACCTCAGATTGTCTTGACAGCAGGGGGAGGAAAGATGTTACACCGTGGTTTCAGATGTGCCATTATAATGCCCACCCAAAGTACTCTGGAGGTTCCCCCCCACAGAAATCGTGTATTACACCCCCTCCAGAAAAAGGATTTGTATGGGTCTATTTATTACCTGACTTTGAAACCTTACTAAATTAAATTCCCAAATTGCATTAATTTTTTCTTGTATGCACATCTCTGCAACTGAAGTTTAAATGTTAAAATCTGTATGGTAACACAAACATATTTTTCCAATTTTGGAGTTCATATTAAGCAATATTTTTGCACTATTGGCAGTTTCAATAACTCCAGTGCAGAGTAATCTTCTTTCCAAATGAAGGTGGTCAAATCCAGTCCTCTTTGAATGAAAATGGGAATTTTGGACCACAATGTGGTAGTATTTTCATACTCTGCAGAAAACTCTAGTAAAATGTCTTAGCTCTGCCCTAATGAACCTGGAGTACTTGAGATAATCATCACCCTTTTTAGTCTGGTTTTTCTTCCTGCAAATTATGTAAAATTAATCTTAAACGATCCATTTCTATACTTTTGTGCAATGTTTACAAACACAGAAATTATATGTAAATTAATGTAAATCACTTGTTTCTATGCACAGTAGAAACTACCTAAATCTCATTTTTCAGACAGCAGGAGGAAAGAAAGTCACAAAATTAGGTAAAGTGGTAGCAAGCTGACCTAGAGACTCATCACTGCAAAATAAGCTATTTGACAACAGATAAAAAAAATAAAGTATCTATAATCTTGGCTTTTACCCAGAACAACAGCAATAAGCAATGAAAAGGCAACTGGCCCATTCTAGAAAAAGATTTACCAGGGGAAGTGTTAGGTGTTTCTGAAGCGCATCTTGGCGATACTTGGTACTGAATACCTAGTGTCAAAAATCTTTTACATTGCTCCTCTACTTAGTAGACTGAATTTATTATACTGAAAGAAAAAAATAAAGGGAAAAAAAGAATGTGTTTTTTTTTTGCTTTGATATCCAACAGTATGTTTTCTACAGTTGGTCAGAAGTTTCCTTCCGGCGTGTTAGTTTTTTCAAGAAACTGTTTACAAGTCTTACTTTATACCATGCTGAAGAATTAAAACTGAAAGTAGAAGACTTAAAATGAAAGTAATTTACTTATCTACAACAGATACAAGGCAGATTATAAACCACTACTCAAGAATCTTGAAAACTCAGGATCAGTATCATCTAACACTGACTGTTTTTCAAAGCAAACATAAAGTTATAAAAAAAACCACAAGGAAAACGGGAAAAAAAAAAAAGAATCTTCACTTGTTTAGGTAAAAAGCTTTGAAGTAGACAATCTATAAAGACACCATGCAGAAGTTTCAAGATCTTACAGAGAGAGCAGTTTTTCTTATTGAAATGCAAACACTCGCCCTCTAGTATCCACTATGAACAGATTATGTGTAAATGTGTTAAACCAGGACCTTGTTCCCAAGCATGTGACATATTCTTTGTTCCTATTTCTCCATGATGTAACATTCCTTAAAAGCATTCCTGTTTTCCATACATTTGCTGAGAAAAGCGCCATGGCTTACCTTCCTTGCTTTCCTCCTGTCCCCAACCCTTCAGGCATGCTGCAGTCAGGGGCAAATACACATTCACATGTAAGCATCAGCAAGATTTCCCCAATTTAATTTACTTCTCTGAACAAATAATTTTGATTTTATTCCAAATTCTGATTTTCTCTGTTCCAGAAGAAGATTGGTAACAGCAAAATATTCCATCAATAGGATAGAAGAGCTGTAGGGCCATAACTCTGTGCATGAACATACCACTGACTTACAGATTTTGAAGGAAAACTTCTACCATGAAACACTAAACCAGACTAATCTACAAACTGTGTGTTAGTAGAGTTCTTTGTTTTCTTTACTGAAACATCAAGTGGTGTAACTTTCTTCCTAGGTTATTATTACTTTAGATTGCTTCTGAGCTTTCAAAATTTTATTTTTATTGATGGCTTTCTTCTTTCTTTAGTACGATCTTACTTTGGAAACGGGAGCAGTTAGTACATAGCTGGTCACTGCCCAAGCACACATAAAGAGTAACATCCTGGCAAAACACAACATCATAGTTCCAGTCATAAAAATGTTAATGCTAAATAGTACTTGGCACTGTTTTAATGATCAGAGTTAATTGTCAGCCACAGGTTTGAAGAGGGAGGATAATGGAAAAGTTGAACTTCTGGATTAAGTTAAATCAGTTCATGAAATCAGCCAGCATTCCAGTACGAGATAAGCAGCTTGCGAGGAGTTAACGTGTTCTTTGTGCTTTGTAGTCTAAATTACTTTTAGAGAGCAATATCCATATTGTACCTTGAAGGAAGGCCTAAGCAGTAAACTTTAACGGCTGCCTGAGTTGGCAATCATTTCATAGAGACAAGACACTGCACGAGAAATTGCTCTATAAATAAGATCCCTTACAGAAGAATTAAAATGAAATTCATATTATTGATGTTCACTAGGAGCCATAAAGAACACACGACAGCCAGGAAGTGGCACTTGTTTCAAATCACTGTCAGAAGCACCTGAAGGACACCCTCAAAGTCAATTTGATCAATGATGATGGATACATTGGTCAAGCTTTCTGTGCAACTGTAATGCACTTGGAAGCCTTGAGGAAATACATCTGCCAAAAGGAAACAGGACAGATATGAGATATCCCTACTGCAAAGCCTTTCCTATGACCATTAATCCAGAAATGTGCCCTACCTTATGGAGCAGAGTCTCTCTAAATTCTTCCCTGTCTTCTCCTCAACTCTGTTTATGGGGTTTGGGATCTCCCCTGTCCTCATCTCCTTGATATAAACTCCCTGAAGAGTGTTGGTTTGAAGGGCAACCAGCAATCATGCTGTCTGAATAAGCATTCCCACTGCCAAGGCGTACACTTGCTGGCACTGTCAAGACAGAAACCATTGTGTGATGGTTGCACTGGGTCTCTGCTGTGGCTGGACATTAATATTCTGTGAGCATTTACACAAAGCTGTCAGTACTGGAAAATTGTCACATGAAGGTTTGAGGGTTTAACCTGTAAATCTGATGGGCACGATAGCTGCAGGTAGGTGGAGGTGGGAGGGAAGGAGATTGAAAAGTGTATCCCACCTGTTTGTACGAAGGCTTCTATATATCACAGAGGAGGCAGAGATAAATAGAAAAGAAATCAAATTGCTGGAACCAATGTCAGAAGCTTAAAGACTCCAAACCAGAAAGCAAGAAATGATGTATCATTACCTAAGTTGAATTGAATTACTTGAAGCCCTACCATGAAAGTCATGATTTGTTCTCCTCTATAATTTAGTCTTTTCTTCAGACACCGCAAACCACGAGCAAAATATTCTGAACTACTACGGCATATGGCACTTTGTGAGGGAGGGTGATTGATGTTCTGCAGTTAACAGTGACATTGCTGGCACTGCGTAGCAACAGGAACCTGCAAATGTTTGAGTTTTGCTTAAATGAAAACTTATTTCTAGTTGAAAATGATTTTCAGTCAGCTTCACACCTATGAAAAGGGACAGATTAATGTCACCAGGGCTAAAAATCTGCTATTATGGCACACAACAGATATGGTCCTGTCAGCTGCCATAGCTGTGAACTTCCACCACATTCCTCACGGGTGATAGGACAGCATCCAGGTCACTGAAGGATTTGATACCTGAAAAGTATGTTAGGAATTGCATTCAGAATATTGTACCTGACAAAAAAGACTCCAACAATTTGATTAGAAGTAGTTTCTGTCTGTTCTTCTATGTGCTGTTTATTAGAGAAAATACCAGCTGGTCAAAAGAGCTCAAATAATTTAAATATGTGTGCAAAAACAATGGCTCACTAAGAATTTTAATTTAAAATTATGTTTTCGCTTGATGTTTTCCAGTATCTAAGATGGTACCATAAGCACATATATGATTTATGTTATTTGTGTCTGGGTTTGTTTTGTTTTGTTTCATTTTAAACAACCATGTGCAATACTGGGTAAGGAAGAATTCCTTACTTTTTTTTTGCAGATTACATTGTATGTTTTTAAACATTGTAATAACTTAACGTTTACTGACCATGTTTCTCGATACTGGATTTTTTTTTGTTCTTTATCCTTCAGATGTTTCATTTGTAGTCAAGCTCCCTAAAAGCTCTAAAACCCTGCACAGGAACTTTTGCTCAGAGAGCACACAGAGCATGGATTTCAGCATCATGTCTGCCCTGTACTGCAGCTCCTGTTCCTGAATTTAGCAGATACAGAGAAACACAGTGAGTAGCCAACTAAATGCTCGTATCTTACCAAATTATAAATTGTTTTGGATGGAATTTATACATACCTTTTAAAGTTTTGCT
Organism: Baryphthengus martii; assembly: GCA_013396935.1. Taxonomy (NCBI): domain Eukaryota; kingdom Metazoa; phylum Chordata; class Aves; order Coraciiformes; family Momotidae; genus Baryphthengus; species Baryphthengus martii. The sequence goes on from VWZK01017969.1 coordinate 114,275, forward strand.
AAATTAGGACCTGTAAGAACTTTGGCTTACTAAGGCGGCTGCTAATAAGTATTAATTTCAGCAATGTAGTCCCTGAAAACTCCGTAATTCACACACTTGTAGGATGCCAGACAGCAGGTAGCATTTCTTTTCCATTTCTTTTGCTCTGTACCCTGATTCTGCATTCTTACATATACTACCAGCAATGTGCTTACTGTTGCACATTAAACAGTCTCCAATCAATAGGTTGGATTTGGACTGGCAGCTCAGATATATATTTATCCATTAGCTGAAGCTGATTTTAACAGATACACGTACAAGCAAAGGAAACAAAAACCATTTGAACTCTGTAATTTCATGCAGCATTGGAACACAAACAGAGAATTATTATTTACCTTAGGCTTTCTAATGTTGGAATTAAATATGTCAGCCTGCAACTGCTTTTCCCTCACTGCTGACACATTGGGAAATTATAGTGTTTAAGACTCAAACAAATAACTTAATGATTCAGGGCAAAATCAGTGATTTGTATTGAAAGAGTCAAACTCATTCATGTTCTCAACATTCCTGCAAGAGCGTTTAATTTCTTGAGAAGAAAACTTTGACATGAATGACAGAGTGTAGTTAGGATCCAGTATAGATCTCATCATCATGCTTCATTACTTTAAGGATAGTAAGTACTATATGAGGTTTCCAAAGTTGGTTTATTTTGCACATTAGTCACAACCATGCTCTTTTCGACAGAACAATTAAATAGACCATTAGTCATTTTATAGGGTATTTATTCACCAGCCAAGAGGAAATTGTTATTCTGCTCTGAGTTGGGTAATTCCTGACAGATAAAATCCGAAACCTTCATCAGAGAGGTGTGCATATCCAGATGCCCGCTTCCAATTAATTCCAGCAGCAAGGTTTATTACCCTCTCCTTATAGAGTGCTTAAGTACCTACACAGTAAAGTTCCTTTCAGTTCTGTAGCAAATTAGTTGCTGGATCGCAGAGCTTGCCTCTCAGGAAAGGCAGTACAAAAGCTAAGGTCAATTAAGTTTGATTTTGCTTAGTTTACAGATTCACCTTTAGATTGGCTAAAATGACACCAGCTCACAAACCCAATTCTGATCTCTTTAAAGAATGGTTTGAAAGATGCCTGGCAACCTTGTAGCGAGGTAAAATTTTCAAGGTCCTTGAATTTATATCTTCTTTGGGTAAGGCAAGTCCACCTTTTTCCTTCCAAGGTCACTGCTACCAGGTTGCAGCAATTCTAAGCCATGGTTCTGTATGATGTATCCATTCATAAAGGTAAACTGTACATCTAATTGAAGAGGCTGTGTTCCAGCCTGACATGCAGCACACGAAAAAAAATAAGTGCAGTGCTTCCTGTGGCTACCTCTTTTTCATAGAGGACAAAAGAAGGTGGAAAAACTCATGGGTCAAAATAAAAACTAGGACAGTTACTAATTACTGTCATGGACAAAACAGACTCAATGCAGGGAAAAATGATTTACTGTCAAATACAATAGAGTCAGGTGGTAAGAAAAAAACCAAAACCAGTTAAAACACCATCCTTCCAGTCCCCTTTTTTTCCCAGGCTCAGCTTCACCACTCCATTCCCAGCTCCTCTACTTCATCCCCACTGAGCAGCGGGAGCAGAGGGATGGGCAGTAGAGGGGCTGCATTCAGCCCACAGCAGCCCCTCTCTGCCGCTCCTTCGCCTTCCCGCCGTTTTCTGCTCCTTCCGGGGGCCTTCCCGCCGGCCGCAGGGAAACCTCTGCCCCACTGGCGACTGTCCCGGGCGGGGGCACCTCTGCTGGGGCGCCTGGAGCTCCTCCTGCCCTCCCCGCAGGGCTCGCAGGGCCGTTTCTCTCCCATTTCCCTCAGCCCCGGCTGCCGGGCAGCGTTCGTTCCTTTCTTAGCCAGGCTCTCCCTGAGGGGGCTCAGCTGGGCCCTGCGGGGGGGCCTCTGGGGCCGGCTGGGGCCGGCGCGAGGCGACCCCGGGCCCTCCACACAGGGGCCCAACTGCAGTTCCCGCCACTCGCTGCTGCTGCCGCCGCCGCGAGCTTGTGGGCACCTCTCTGGCTGCGTTCTGCTCTTTCTAAAGAGAACAGGAGGTCTGAGTTTTCGGTATTGGCAAAATAAAACCAGACAGTGCTTTGGAAAAGTCAGAGGAGCTATGCTGATGATTGTGACCGTAGCTAATGCGATGCTTTGATGTATGCAATGGAGTTAGTTAAAAAGCAGGGGAAGGCCATTTTACTGTCAGGTAAGTTGTTCATATTTTGTTGACCTGAGTAAATTACTTATGTAATACTTCAGTAAATAAATTCTGAACAATGGAAATACTTTTGTTCGGTTTCAAAAGCAGAAAAATATATCTTATCTAAGGCAATATTCATAAAGGTTTCTGGGTATTTCAAACAAATGATGCCCTTGACAGTCGTTAATTGGCAGAACTTCTGACAAAAAAAGCATCAAGATGCGTTTGATAACGGGAACCAACCTCTGCTTATCTCAGTCCAGAAGACAGATAGCATAACATTTGCTCCTGTGATGTCTGTAGAGGCCCTTGAAGCCCCTTCTTTCTTCCTGGTGTGAACCAGGCATAGAACCCTTGTCACATGAATACTTCCTTACCCTAACTTGTCTGTAGACCAAGGCACATCAGCACCTGTGACAGAAGTTACATTAATCTGATTTTGAAATACTGGCTGGCTGTATTTCTAATGAGCCGTATACTAGTTTGACGAGTAACCAAGTCAGATACCACTCCTGAGACTGGTGGCAGCCAATTCCTTTACCTAGAATCTGTGAAAAATTCAAGAAGACCTCGTCACCCCTTCCCATTGAAGGGTGCTAAAAATGGCAGAAGCAACACTGAGGCAAGGACTGTGGTAAAGAAGCCCTCTGGCAGCCTGCTTTGGTAATTTGAGGCACTGGTGGCAACCCACCAGCAAAACTAAGATTGCAGGTGTTTTGAAACAGATGCAACATTCTCCAGGACCTGCAGGCAGACGCAATATTCCAGACAGATGCAAGTATTTCTGACAACCTACAACCTATGCGCAAATCCACTACTATGTTATTAGTGGAACTGAGAAGACTGAATCACACCATTAAAACAAAATTATTAATACATGATTTGTACTTAATTTAGTAAATTAAGCTATTTTAAACGTGCATATTTCATTTTTCTGAGTCATTAACCTTAAACTAATATTTCAAAACATAGTCTCATAATAAGTTCGGCTATCAGGCATGTTGTGTTAGAAGGATGCTCAGTTTCTGAATTAATTCTCTTCAAAATACTAGCAACATTTAGTTGAACTTGTGCTTTGAGTTGATCAACGGTGGCTCATAATGCATGTTGTGAGAAAGTTGGCACATCTGCTAACAGTCACAAGAATTAATCTTCAAAATTTCATCTCACTAACATGAAATTCTACCCTCATGAGTCTGCTATATTCCTTGCAGCATTTCATAGATAATTATGAAGTGACCTACTGAGTTAACCTGCCGAATTCCTTACCGTTAACATTTTTCCTTAAGACTATCTGGATCTCTCCCCATATTTGCTGCATCTTTTGTCCTTCTATCAACCTGCATTTCATATTTTGTGTGAGCTGTATCCACAAGTAGAGTTTAAAGAAACTTAAAAAAACCCCAACATGTAGAGGCAGTTTGCTTTACTCTGGCGGATTAGAGGGTAATGTCTGAGAACAGAAGCTGTAATCAAAGTCATGAGGGTGTTCTACTAAATTGAAAAAGTCGACAGTATGCTCCTTATTTTCATTAATGTACTGATGAAATCATTGATGAATCCACCCATTTCAGCTTGTCCTACAGCCAAGTCTGTCTGTTTGAATCAGACAGAGGGGCAGATTCCTTGAACTCTAGTGATGGCCATACTGTGGAATCACTCTGTTAGTTTCAACTTCATCCCTCAAGGACCATCAGAGTAACCGTTACATTAAGCGGCGCTTCAATCTTTTTAATTCCATTAGCTGATTATAGATGTGAGCAAAAACAGTAGAAGTGATGACGAATGGGTTTTCCAATATGGTTCATTAAAATGCAGCTCATTTACATATCTGGCTAAAGTTGTCAAATGGGTGAAAATATGTAAGATAGGCAATTCAAAACTGATTATAAAACCTGCTTAAGAAATAAGAGGGAAGTTGACACGAAAGGTTAATTTAAGCAGTGACCACTGGTCTTAAATGGTTGTGCAAGACCATGGTGCTGAGATAACCTAATAATTGTTTCTTGCTGCAGTCTGGCCTCTAGTTTATGCAGATATTGTGAAAAATTGCCTTGAGGGAGGTTGGATACCAATGAACATATCTCTGTTTCTCAGCTCAGGATGGGCCACAAAGCCATTGAAGCAACTGCCTACGACTTGTGTAGCTAAGCTACTCAGATACCGAACGTGTGCAGCCACGCTGCAGAGAGCCAGAGAGACTGGAGTTTGGGGCAGGAGCATGAAGTCATGAAGCAGTGTCTCCCTCTTTCTGGGTACCTGAGCCAGTGATAGAAGGCATAGTCACTTCACAAGGTAAGCACAGAGAGCACAGCTCCTGTGAACATACTCTGATTTATCCAGTGATGATGGTAGTACCATGTGTGTTGTATTTGTAAAGTTGCTTGCACAATCCCACTTCTGAAGAAGATTTTTGTTATGAGAATTGTGAAGTGGTTTTCTTGGGATTTTCGTTTGTTTGTTTGTTTGCATTCCACAGTTTATTGGTGATTTGATGTGGTTTTCCTTAAGAATGTTGTCTCACTGAGTGGCTTTGATATAGTTAGAAGATGTGGAATGGGTGTTAGATAGTAACTTACGGAAAAGATTCATTGCTGTGATGGACAGAGGCAGGGGAATGTTCTGTGACTTTAAGCAATGTGCTTGGCTTGAGGCAAGAAATTGTGCTTTTTTATCTTCTAGCAGGTTTATTACTAGGTTGGACCCGTGCTGCCTGGACCAATATCTGTATGATACTAACTGTAGAGAACAATTATTTAATTACTGGCAAAACTAACACTCTGGGTCAAGACTTTACAGTATACAGTAACACTAAAGCAACTAATAAAAGATGAAATCTGTTGTTTAAAAGCACAAGCACGCTAGCAGGTCTTTAATCCAAAGAATTTACAATCTAAATAGTTAACAAAAAAATATTATCCTTGTATTTTGTGTTTCATTCCTACTTTAAAGACCAAGGCTACAGGGAAATTCATAGTCTTGAAGTACATACTCCAGAACAAGTACTTTCTTAACTATACGTGTTAATTATGAAACCTGGCTGCCTTTGAATTCAATAGCAAAGCTTCTCTAGACTTCAGTGGGTCCAGAACTTTGTTTTGGCACTAATTTTGGAAACTACCAGCTCCAGGGGTCCTTCTGCACTTTTCTAAAATTCAAAGTTTATATTTGTAGTCTCTTCACTCTCTTCTATAGTATCACCATCTAAGTATTGCTGTGTGATACAGAATGAATGTCAAGTGCTCCACATTTATAAGGTATATAGATTTGAAGTGCTAATATGCCAGCTATTGACATTTCTAAAGAATACTGCTGATTGGTGTTGCAACCCAGAAGCATCTTCTAAACACTAGAGCAAAGGGGATGATACGTCAACAGTAGCAGTACTCAAACAAAATTTTGACAGCATAAGACAACAGAGATTATTCGTCCTTCAAGTCACAGACAGTTCAGTTTAGAACCTAATGGTGCGTGAGACTTTTGAAGAGTTACTATTTCTTGGGTTTTAATTTCTTTCACACTTTGTCCTTTTTTCTACCTGCAGGCAAACACCAGCAGTACCTTACTGTTTCTCCTACAGTTATATTGACCTCTCAGTTCTCTGTATTTACTAATATATTAATATTTTTTCTTAAATACCCTCCAAATAACTCTTTCACCAACCTTGTCCTTAGAGGCAAGCAAAATCTAAAAAAAATAATCATCAAGTCAAAGCAGCGGAGTTATGGGTAATAACAAAGGGATTGAAGCTGATTGCAGCTGATTCCTTCTTGCTGCTAGACTCAGCAGACTGCTTCATTGCTCCACACCTCCTAACCATAGGACACATATCTGAGAAATGCAGATAAGATTATTGCAGTAATTTCTTCCTAATCCTGTTTCCTTTGTTCCTGTGATGAACTGCCTGGATGCAGCACCTGCCATCACAGACAACCATGTCCTATAATCCCTTTCAAACACTTACCCAGCATCATTTTAAAACTATTTAGGCCTCACGATCCTGCTGTTGCTATTTTGCTCAAAACCATCACGGCTCTTTTTAGTAGAAATTTTCTTTTATTTTCATCCTTATTTCATTCAAGGCCAGCTTTTAGCTATTTGATCTCTTGCCCAATATTGTATACTGGTAAATAAGGTGAAATGATAAGCGTTGAGTAGGAAAATGAGCTATTTTACAAAGAGTCAGAACCGTTGTGTTGGGATTGTGTTAGACTAAAGTCTACTCCTTGAGAGCCTTCTGAGTGGTGCGTCTATACTGTTTGTGGGCTACCAGGATAAGCCTATGCAGATCAGTGTGTCCCACATTCATTTTTTGAAGCGTAACCTGTAGAAATTTGCATATGACAAGGATCACATACGTTACAGATTAAACAGCTTAGTGACTTCTAAAGTAGAAATACTTCTTGTCCTAAAGGAACAACTAGACTTAAATCTTCTCGAATCATTTCTTACTTTTTCATGGCACTTTTATATAAACATTCTATAGTCAATTAATGTACCCAGTTCCTACTCGTTACGTTAACTGAGAATACCTATCTATTTAGTAGAAACATTTTTCCCTGGTTGTTAAGTACATGACAGTGCATTTGTACAGTTTGATTTCATCTTTTTTTTTATTACTTACCTCTTCAAGATTGCCTAATTAGCAACATAATTCTGAGTTGATGTTTACATTCAGTAAAACCTGTTGCATTTTCCTTTTTTATCTATCCCTCTTCTTGTTTAAAAATACCTTCTTATTCATCATCACAATGACTACTTTGTGGAAGCTGTAACAGGTAAGATGACTGAGAAACAGTCCATCTTATCAAAGAAAGCTGTAAGGTAAATCAAATACTATTTTTCTGATGCATATCACACACGTCAAGGCTTTTTCATTTGACTCAATTCCTATAATGTTTCGTTCAAAATTTATTCTAATTGCATAGGCAAAGTCATTCCGAAAGTCCCAAAGTTGGCTCGGTTGTTTCCTTTCCACTCAACCAGTATGACTACTGAATATTGACACATCTTTTTTGTTTGTTTTTTTTTTGAATTCAAGCGTCTTTGTTCCATAATGATTTAAATCATAATAACATAAGAAATTATCATGGCTTCCTGAGGGAGAGGAGAGCAGAGGAGAGGAGAGGAGGGGAGGGGAGGGGAGGTTGGAAAAGAACTTTAAGATCGAAGCCAGCCTTTAACTTAACACTGCCAACTCCACCACTAGACCATGTCCCAAAGCACCACATCTACACCACGGATGGTGATACTTCTTTGCACAGCCTGTGCAATGCATTAATAAGAACAAATTCAAAAATTATTCCTGTATTGATATTTAGCAGTAGTTTTACAGCTGTAACTGTTGCTAGTGGGTTCTACCTGGTCTAAAATCAAGAGACAAGTAACCATAGTAGGGCTCAATTTATCGAATGGATGTTTTCTACATCTTTGATGCCTAGTAAGAATGCATTATGAAATGGTTAACTGTACATCTGCAATTTTTTCAATATTCTATGTACTTTAATACATGCCCACTAGTTTCTACAGTCAAATCAGTATTATTCTCAAAATCTCAATGGGCATATTACATCATGCTTCATAAATCCATAGGACACTCAGGCGTGATGGATAGCAGCTTAATTTTATGCATAGTATAATTCTTAGAGTAGTCCCCATGTATTCAAAAGATACTGTTTTGAGGAAGATATCACAAAACATTTTTATCACTACTGTAAAGAAAAAGTTCACGTAACACTATGCCTAATAGTTCTATCATAACATCAATGACATGTACATTAATAAAGTATTCGTTTAAATACGGGAAATTACTGGAGTTTTCCTTTTCCCCTGAATAAATCAAGATTATGTAGCATGTTTCTGAAATCTTACATCGTCAATAATGGTTGAAATTAGAAAGTTAATTCCAGCTTCATCTATTTACAGAAATAATCTGCGCACTGTGCTAAAACAGGTATATTTTCTGAATTGGAACAGGCTTTATAAGTATGTCTATTTTAAATTTTCATATTTTAGTGAGTTGAAATTATGGTTTTCAGTTGAGGTAGGCCTTGAACTGGGCCTTAGCCACCTGTGATGTTTTTAGCACTTATTTACGTATAATTTTGTGGTCAAACTCCTTGGTCATTTACCTTACAGTAAATGCTGCTTGTCTAGGTGGTCCAGTAAAGGCATAGAATAATTTGTATAGATGTAATATTGTATTGATCCTGTGTAAAATAATGTTGTACAGTGCTATAGGGCTGTGTTCTAAATCCTTTACGTGCAAAGAAAAGAGGGCAGTGAGGTTCTCAGGTTGAGAAATAGATGCTTTGAATATATGATCATGAACTAGACTATTAGCCTGCAAGTTAGTGTGGATAGTGGACAGTCCATAGGAGTAATAACCCTGGAGATCAAAATTAAATAGGAATCAGAAATAGAGACTATATGATCCCCACATCCTCCATGCTCCATGGAAGAAATAAATAAACTGAAACTTACTTTCTCCCTCTCCTAAAAAGAAGAATACTTTTAAAAACCAACAGAAACTTCCTCCTCTTTTTTGAAGAGATACAGATAAGCCCCTTAATTTTCCGGTGAAGTGCTCAGTAAGGGCCATTGTCTGAACCTGTACAGAGTATGTAAAACATTTCAGGAATGTTAATGAGAAATACTTTATAAAAATATGGTATTGTGATTTTTTTGAGATGTTTAAAAATTTCCTTCTCAGTCATTGCAGCTGCATTTCCAAAGTGAAAAAAAGTAATTTCAAAGGCAGTGAGAAAGCGCAAGCTCTCTCCTTCCACTTGAAAGATCAGTTATAGCTTGGCTGTGTCATACTAGAAAAATTCATGTTTGAGTGACACTTTCCACATGTGGCAACAGTTGTGAATGAATAATTTGTTTACCAGGAAATACACATGTATTTAGGGACATCGGAGTTTTTATTGGAGTAAATTAGGCATACACATAACGTTTTAGAAGGAGCAAGACCCTTCTGTTTGAGGAATGAAGGATTGCAATGAGTAAATCAGGATGGTACCTTAACGTATTGTAAGGTAACGTAATCTTACAATAGTTTTTTTTAATTTGCGGTTTAGACAAGAGAAGAAACTTAACCTTTGACCAAAATGTATTTGTCTTTGGGTTAATCTGGGGGATTGGAATTAGATGATCTTTAAGGTCTCTTCCAACTCAAACCATTCTGTGATTGTGTGGTTAATTTGGAAGGTATGGATTATCTAGCTGGCTTGAGTGCTCGGTACTAGGATGGGAGATGAAAGTGCTTTTCTTTCACTCTGCATTTTGCAGGAAATCACATACTTTTGTGATCATTCATATTTGTGTTACTTTTACAGAGAAATTCAGGGTGTTGATGGATTATTTTTGTTTCAGCTGCTAACACAGATCATTGAAATAGAGGGTATTATCTAAATTACACTAATCTTAAATGCTTCTTGTGACACTTTCCTCACATATGGGGAAAAACATAGCTGAACATTTCTATTAGCGCAGGAACGACACTTCAAGGAAGTGTACGATAAGTCTTCGAACACGTATGATTGACACCATTTAGTGGATACTTCGAGTGCTATGTCTCCTTTTAATGCCTCATCATTCTGCAGTGTTAATGACATACTCAAAGACTATTGCAGACCCTTTTTACTGCTTAAACATTCAATGGTGTTGAAAGTACCTTTGTTCATGTCATACACTTATAAGAGTAGTATGACATTTGAGTCACACTTAAATCCACACTATAACCATAAAAGATGAAGAAAAGCATGTGAGTTTTGTCAAGACTATCACTCCTTCAGTTGCCTCTGCTTCTGCCCTTGTCAGTCTTTCTTTCTCTTTCTCATACTTGTTCTTTCTCAAAAGGTAAATTGACACTTGTGATGTTGAGTCAGGAAGCTGAGGGCCCACATTAAAAGCATTATGTTTCCATCTGGAAACAAGCAAAACCAGCTATGAACCAGAGTCAGTGTGCTTGTTCAGTAAAAGCATAGCAAAATGAAGCCTCATTTCCAAGGAATTTTTTCTTTTTTTCTGTATCCTATTTAAACCATAATCTGCTGCTTTAAGCCTATGTTATATAGACTGAATACTTTGAAGGTCCTAAATATTGCATTTATATATCACATGAGATTTTGTGTCCTGATGGATTATCTTTCTATCCTTCATTTCAAGGGATAGTTTTACAAATTTCACCACCTGTGCTCTCTCCTCCTCCTCTCCTCCTCCTCGCCTCTCCTCTCCTCGCCTCGCCTTGCCTCACCTCTCCTGGCCTCGCCTCGCCTCACCCCTCCTGGCCTCGCCTCACCTCGCCTCTACTCTTAGTCTCCGTCCCCTAAGGTACATCAAGTCCATCCCCCCTGCCAGAGCAGGATCACCCAGGGCAGGACACTCAAGAACATATCCAGGTGGTTTTGAAAGTCTCCAGAGAAGGAGACTCAACAACTTCTCTGGGCAGCCTGTTCCAGGCCCCGTCACCCCCACAGGAAAGAAGTTTTTCCTCATGTTGTGATGGAACTTCCTGTTTACGCCCATTGCCCCTTGTCCTGTCACAGGGCACCACTGGAGAGAGCCTGGACCCTTCCACTTGACACCCACCCTTCAGATATTTGTAAACATTAATAAGATCCCATCTCAGTCTTCTCCAGACTAACCAACCCCAGGTCTCTCAGCCTTTCCTCATAAGAGATGTTCTAGTCCTTTAATCATCCTCATAGCCTCCGTTGGACTCTCTCTAGTATTTCTCTGTCCCTCTTGAACTGGGGAGCCCAGAACTGGACACAATACTCCAGATGTGGTCTCACCAGGGCAGAGTATAGGAGAACCTCCCTCAACCTGCTGGACACACTCTTCTTTATGCACCCCAGAGTTAGTTCTGTGGGTGAAGACAAAAGGCTTTAGTGAATAATATAACCTTTCTCATTCCTGTCCAACTCACTAAAAATGCAACTCCATGTCTAAGGTGAAAGAACTTCAGGCTGGACAGACAGACAACAATTTTTTCTAAGACATTGCTTGTGTGTAGATATTATGATGTAATGAGGTAAATCTTGGGTTGTAAGATGGAGAAGCTATAAATGATGCTCACAGGCAAAGTAGTTTTAATCACTGTGAGCACTAATACCATCTATTTTATTGACGTCTGACAATCATGTAATTTGTAGCATTTTAAGACTTAAAAAACCCCAGTCGGCTAAATACAGAAAATAGCCATTTTTTTTCTCATGTAATTAATGCAATTCCATAACTTCTGCTTTTAATCACTTGCAATAAATATTTCATCAAAACTACTATAATCAAGTATCTTTTAACGTATTTTAGGGTATTTTTAATTTTTAACATCAAAGGTAATTTTTTTAATGTAAAACATTCTGTAGCAGCCGCAAACACACTTTTACTGTGCTGCTGAAAATCAGCCTAACCGCCCTTCACATGAAGTAGATACTTTGACCTAGGTTCTTCCCAGAAAAGTAGAGGTTTGCTAGTAAAATTTACAAATACTCAATATGATTTTCATCCTAATGAAACTGTGGGTATGTCAGGTTTTGGAAAACTTTGGCACAAAGATAATTCGCAAGCGGTCGGAGGCAGGTGCAAGGGACTACTTCTTTCTGTACATTATGGTCGAGTTCCAGTGGTCGAGTGGTAAAGAGTTTATTTTATTCTTGTTTATTTTATTCCTGTGACAATGAACATTGCTCTCATGAGGAGAGCGGAAGATCCAGTGTGGCTTCTACCTCTTGTGTATATAGGCTCCTAAGGAAGCCTATTCATCAGCAGTTAAGACTTTTTACTCTTCCACCTCAGCGATCAACAAACTCTGAATAAGAGGTAACAAAACCCCACAGAGTACTATACAGAATAGAAAGACTTAATAATATCTCTGTAGACTCTTAAAACCACGGAAGTGTGAGGAGTGATTTAGCAGCAACCTATGTAAAAGAAACAGCAGATATCTGAGGGAAGTCCAAACTATCAGCTTCCCACAAGTCAGGGAACCAGTAAAAATTAGACCTTTGTGGGAAGAGACCTACACTTACCTGCAGATACGTAATTTGAAATATTTGGTTTGGTATTCTTTATCATACTGGTGGCATTTTCAGTAACATTACCTTGTTTATGATCCCTCATGTGACAAGATGCAGCGTAACAGAGACAGCAGAGGTGTCAGCAGCCTAATTCAGCATGTTTGGAGAGCAGGAAAACAACATGAAGCCTCTATTCTAAAGGTGCTGATTATTATTTCTGTGTTTATAGATGTGGTTTTGAATATAGCTAGCTGGGTGAATATGTTCTGGCCAGATTTTGAATTTGTGCTTCAATTTGGGCAGCATTTAGGTACTGTTACATTTAAAGAAAACTTATAAAATGTGTTTATGCATGTATTGTATATGAGCTGCTCAGCCCTGGGTGAGCGGGTGCCTCAGGGAGAGCCTGGCTAAGAAAGGGCCGAACACTGCTTGGCAGCAGGGGCTGAGGGAAATGGCGGAGAAACAGCCCAGCGAGCCCCGCAGGGAGAGTGGCAGGAGTGGGGGGAGGAGCTCCAGGCACCCCAACAGAGATGTCCCCACCTGGGGCAGACCCTGGTGGGGCAGGGATTTCCTTGCGGCCTGTGGGAGGGCCCCCAGATGGATAAAGGAATGGTGTGAGGTTGGGGCAATCCCAAGCACAAATACAGGCTAGGTGTCGAGTGGATTGAGAACAGCCCTATGGAGAAAGACTTGGGGGTGCTGTTTGATGATGTGCTGAACATGAGCCAGCAATGTGCTTTGGCAGCCCAAAAAGCCAACCGTATCCTGGGCTGCATCAAAAAGTGTGTGGCCAGCAGGTCAAGGGAGGTGATTCTGCTCCTCTACTCTGCTCGTGTGAGACCCCACCTGGAGCACTGCGTCCAGCTCTGGAGCCCCCACCACGAGAACATGGAGAGGATCCAGAGGAGGCCACAAAGATGATTAGAGGGCTGGAGCACCTCTCCTGTTGAGGACAGGCTGAAGGAGTTGGGTCTAGTCAGCTAGGAGAAGAGAAGGCTCTGGGGAGACCTTACAGCAGCCTGCATTTCCTGAAGCAGGCCTACAGGAAAGCTGGAGAGGGACTGTTTGTAAGGGCATGAGATGATAGGACAAGGAGCAATGGTTTTAAATGAGAGTAGGGTAGATTTAGATTAGACATTAGGGGGAAGTTCTTTACTATGAGGATGGTGAGGCACTGGAACAGGTTTCCCAGAGAAGTCGTGGACACCTCGTCATCCGTGGAAGTGTTCAAGGCCAGGCTGGATGAGGCTCTGAGCAACCTGGTCTAGTGGGAGGTGTCCCTGCCCATGGCAGGGGAGTTGGAACTGGATGATCTTTAAGGTCCCTTCCAAGTCAAGCCATTCTGTGATTCTATGATTCTGTGGTTCTCTGATTCTATGATTGTGCTTGGTTGAAGGGAAAACATAATAGTAGCGTGGCAATGGACGGTTTCATTAACATCTGCTCTTGCAGCCTATCCTTCTGTGTTGGTCCTTTCAATTTTTCCCTTCTGTTGTAAGGTCTTTCTTTATGCATTATTTCTTAGAGACAGAGCGAACACATAAGGAAACATTTTCTGTAGTGAGGAAAGAAGTGCCAGTCATGGGATGAGATGTCTTTGTTCAAAACAATAGCATCCCGTATGATGGAGTCTTTCAGGAAAACTGGATTCCATAAAGCATCTTCAGAAATAATGAGGTTTTGCAAATACCCAAAAGGAATGTACATTTGTTGTGATTTCCTTTAAAAAACCCCAACAACAACAAAACAACAGATTGAAACACAACAAAAAATGCCAAACAAACCACTCAAAAACAATAACAAAAAGACCAGCAGAGAAGGCATTCTGCAGCTCTCTGAATACTGTAAACAGACTATATTTGTCCTCCACTTTTTCAGTGCTCTGACCTGGTTGGAAAAAAATCGCGGTTTTTCAGTCCTGCTGAGTGAGTCTGCCAGGCCTACGTTACTGCAGAAATGTAATGATAATTCAAGTCAAATGGAATGTGGCATTTATAGACCCTATAGGATAGTTGTTTAATATATTTAATGTGTGTCAGTGGGCAGGGGGGGAAGGTGTTGGTGTTTTTTTATATTAGTTTTAGTTTGGACTCCTGTAATAGGCTAATGCTGGAATGTAATGACAAATGGTGCCTGTAGCAGCTGCTTTCCTCAGTGATTGTTCTGAGCTATGGAGCTTATTCTGACCAGTTCAGCTCTGTCTCCTGGCTCCACACCCTGGACTAGCAAAACAGTTAAGTATATGCTTGACAATCAACATCTGCTCAAATTTTGCTGATTTAAATCTAGAAGATTCCCCTATGAAATATATAGGAAGGACACGATCTGCTTAAGTAACAGTACTAACAAAACTATTGGATTTGCCTGTGTCTTTGAGTATAGACAAGTTTTATAGATTTCATACTGTGAGCTACGTCTTGCCCGCTCCTGACACATAGCCTGGCTAAGGTTAAAGCTAAAATGGCTTTGTTGTTTAGAACAGAATTAGGTCTGTTCTAACTCAAACCAGGATAGTGCTGGACTAGTTAAGATCTGCCTAGTACCTTGGAATTATGTAGGTTTTCTAAGAATCGCATTCTTAAAAAGAAATGTGTTAAAAATAACTGTTCAGTGTACAAAAAGTAGCATAGTGAATGTATAGTGTATCTCGTAGCTGAACGTATATGGAGAACAATGCCTTGCACCTGATAACAGTACTGATGCTATAAATTTACTGAAACAGACACAAACCAAAATTCTATCGAGGGACAATTGTTGATGAATATTTAAAGGTCTGATTTGATCTCTGCAGTATGTTGTTAACATTGAGAAGGCAGAGGTCTTTCTTGGCCAGGGTAAAATCTTCACACTCCAGGTATGATCTTTCCCTGCATGGGTGTATGTAGCCAAAGGGATTATTATGAGCAGGTAACATAGGTGAAACTTTTATTGTGTAGGAACAAGTAGAACTGAGAAAATCTAATACAATTTATCTAAATACAGGACACCTAAACCACCTTTACATTATGAATGCAAACCAAATCAAATGCAAATGGTTACTCAGTACTGGAATACTTAACCAAAACCCACTTGGATCTGTGTAAACAGCGGACATAATATAATTTTGCTCAACTCAAATTACCTTGTTGGTTTTCCTTTTTGTGAAAATACTTCAGGTCTTAGCAAAGAAAGACAATAAAATTTGAAGGTAAAGGATAACAACAGCACAACTGTGCAAAGAATACACAATTTTTCAGTTCACAATCGAATTAAAAACCAAAACTGAATGTATGACTGTTCAAAACTCTGCTAGTCTCATTGTTGTAAAATACTGTTACTCCAGTTGAGTAATTCTTGTCTTTGACATGAAATTGGTTACGCATAGTGATTGGCAGATGGAGGACAGACCTCAAATACTGAGGAATGTCCTCAGAAGTGTGAATGCTGAATGTCCTTAGAAAGCGGCACAAATAATTTCAGCCATGCCACGCTGATATCAATGTCATTATTAGAAATTAAACGTTATGTTATCATCACGTGTAAAAAAATGGCATGAATCCTTTGAAATCTTTGCTTATTCAAAATTATTTTAGCATTTAAAATTATTTCAGCATTTATGCTACAGAATACATTTAAAAGACAAATGTTTCTTGCTCAGATAGGTTCACAGAGTCAGGAAAGGTCAGGAAACATCAACTGAATAGTGGGAGATTCCTACATTAATTCTGTTCAATCTTATCTCGTTAATATGGTTTAATTAATTGTTTCCTTTTATTCAAAAAAATATCCCTTTTGAGTGTGGAATAGACAAGGAATGGCTCCTAGTGCTTGTGTTATACTGGCATATTTGTGTTGGTACAGTAGGCAAACGAAAATCAGTGAAAACTACCAAGTCTTTTCTAGACAATACAAGATACCAAGTAAATGTATAATTCCACCTGTTTTTCTCTGATGATAACAATTTGAAATGAGTTTTGAAATTCCCCCGGCCCGCTTCTGCATTGTGTTAAGTTAAAAAAAAAGTGCAATTTCACTGTGCAACTCAACTGTGCAACAACTAGGGGTGAACTGCAGCAAGGGTGATTTTAAAAAAAAAAAAGGTGATTAGTGCAAAAATGCATGGCTCACGATGGTAGGGATTTCTTAAGCCAGATTTGAGTGCCAGAAGAAAAGTGTTTGTGAGATTACATTTTCGGTATGGCTCAAGGAAGAAAATTCGTTCTGGGGGTACTTTTGGGAGGTAGGCAACAGTTCATCTGGTGACTATTACCACTCGTCGAAGTGATGAATCATAAGATAAAACCCAAGAGAAGGCTTATGATAAACAGAGGACTTTTTGCTAAAAGCTAAGGGGACACTGGTGCAGAACAAGAGGAGGAAGGTGTTTGCAGAGGCATGAAAGAGAGACCTCCCATCAAAGCATGATTGTATGGAGACTCAGGGTTGTGGGTCCTGGGGAAATCTGCCTGAGCCAAGAGAATTCTGCAGAGCAGGAAGAGTAGTGAAGCAAGAAAATGTACATGGCACTTATTACTATATATATATCTGAGCTATGCCAAAGGTGACATTTTGAGTGTACAGGGGCTTTAAAACAGCACAGCTCTTTACTTTCTTTGATATATATTCCCAGAGTGACCAGCTTCCTAGTGTAAGGGGGGAATAAAACTAAGGCAAGGCCACCAGACTACTTAGGCTACAAGATCTGATTTTTCTTGACAGCATAACTGAGGCAAGTTCTTTTTGTAGGATGTATCTTTGGCCTCGGAGGCCAAAAACAGTCCTAAGGCGTATTCAGGAGAGTCAATCTAATGAACATCCACAGTGGGAGCTTTGTCATAACAAATGGGTCATCGAGGATGCTGTCATGGATATCCGTGGTGACAGGAATCTTTGGAGACATGTGATGGCAATCGACTAGAAGTAACAAGTTACCATTACATCTGTATCTTACTAAAACACATGTCTAGATGATTTGGTATTCAGAACTAAAAACTCTTGAAAACAGAGAAGGTTCAAGGAGGAATTAAAATGGATTCGGATGGGAAAGACTGTGCTGGCATAAGAAGTTGGGGAATTTCAATTTACGTGGGTCTTCAAATAGGAAGTTAAATGTCAGGTTGCATCCTATAGGTACCTGATTTGTGAGTAAACTTCTCTGCTTTTGACGACCTCGCTTTATTGAGCCATAAAGTAAATTAGGCTACCAAGGAAAGAATGCAAACATCAGATACGAGAGCAGGATATTTACAATACTGTAATTGCTAGTGTTTTAAAATATTTGTGGTTTTACTGATAAGGCATTTGGCTTCTGGCAATACCAGGAGCAGAAAAGTAGAAGGCACATTCAAAGATTACACTGTAGTTTTACTTTTTAGTAGAACAAAGTTTTTAGCATCTGAGAAATCAACCAAGTGCAGTGAAATGACAAGATGTTACTATAGGTGCATAAAATTTTTGTGCAGTTTATGTTGGAAGTCAGTACAGAAATCTGAATTCAAGTTAAGTTAAAAAAATGGTAAAGCAAATCAGTCGTTTGACATTCTGATCAACTGCAAGAGATGCTGCACATTGGATCATGTGACAAAAGGGATTCACAGGTCAGATTGCATGATATGGAGGTTCCCACAGGTCAGGGCACGTGGTAGAAAAGGTGAATCACGGCATTAAATGAGCATAAGTTGCCTCTGGAGACTGGATTCTCTCCTAGATGCTGCACACTGCTCCTCCTCCGTGCATTAGATGACATTTCTGAGGAGGTCAATCTACTATTTCTGGAGTGGGAGAGAATTTGTAACTGAACTAGAAAAGCATTACCTGCAAACTCTGGAGTTGGGCAGTATGAGAGAAAGATGAGTGTGTGAATTGTGCATAATGCTGAAATTCGACAGATCTGAAAATGGGTTTCTGTAAGCATTGACAGAAAAAAAAATAAATCTTGTTGTATCCTTTTGTTTTTCCAGTATATACTACCAAATAGATCTGATAATTCTATTCCAAATTGGCCAGCTTTGGTGCAGGGGGCTGTCCTGCTGTTGCTCATTAACAACAATGAAGGTCAGAGAAAGTTCACCAAAGAAAAAAGTTAAAGTATACATTATAGAGGTAAACAGACAGTAAATAGGCTAGTTTAGTTTTAATTGTCTAAATCTTGCTCCATCCAGATTTTTTATGCTGAGAAAGTTTCATATGCTTACACACACTGAGACTGTGGTCCTTCATGTTTGGAGCATTACTTCCAAGAAACCTTGGCAATCCTGCTGGGTTTGCTGTTTCTATAGACATGACCAAGCCACTCTCATTTTTCATAATGCTGGATCCTGAAGTAGTTTTCAGACACTTGGAGTATCAGACCTGTGCAGTACTGATCCAAAAACTAAGTAATTAACTACACCTCGAGCAAAGCTTAAAATATTTTTTTTTCCTTTACATATGCCTGGCACTTGATAGTTCACAGCTCCTGCATTGTGGTGACCTTTCTATAAGGAAAAAGATTTGTTCTTTAATGGAAAGCTTGTAGTGTAAATGAAAAATGACCATGAGGAATTCTTAACATTTTCTTTTCCAACCCTCTACTGGGAAAAAGAAAAGATCACATTATAACAACAATTGAAATACAAGGGAAAATATATTTATAACTGAGTTTTTGTCTACTTGAGAAAGAAAATGGTTTGTGAAGAAAGTGATGCAGAATTGTCCTCGTCTGTATTTAGTCAGATATCTAAATTTCTTCTAGGAGATTTTGAGAAGAAAATCAACTAAATCAATGAACATTTTTTTTTTGTAAATACGGCTTGAAAACTCTCTGTTATCATTAGGGAGTACAAGAGAGGACTATTGATTGTTGAACACTTAAACTCATGATTTTATCTTAAAAAAAAAAAAATTGAAGAAAATTGCCGAAAAATGAAGGAGCATGAGTGTTATTGTGTTCCAATTCTATCCACCTCAATGTAGGTGTCTATTTTGAGGCAGATGTCTAAGTTGATGGAGATAACAAAACAGAAAACAAGCCAGCTGTCCAAAACGTTGATAAGTACATAGAGATGAACTCCTCAAACTCCCCTGGTGCTCTTGACTAGATCTCCAGTGACTGTCATGGTGCTTAGTTTCCTATGTCTAAGTGTGTTATTGAGGAACTAAATCCCACCTGATAAGTGTACTGAATGTTTGTGTAGAGGGACAAGTGCAGATTGACAGAATTTCTTCCAAGTTCCTCCCGGGATCTGTCCAGACCCAGTGTGTTTCCAGGCACTGCTCTCATGAGGATAAGGAGGTACCCCACTGAAACATACTGAAGTGCTGAACATGAGCCAGCAATGTGCTTTGGCAGCCCCAAAAGCCAACTGTATCCTGCGCTGCATCAGAAAGTGTGTGGCCAGCAGGTCAAGGGAGGTGATTCTGCCCCTTTGCTCTGCTCTTGTGAGACTCCACCTGGAGCACTGCGTCCAGCTCTGGAGCCCCCACCACAGGAAGGACACGGATCTGTTAGAGAGGGTCCAGAGGAGGCCACAAAGATGATCAGGTGGGTTGGAACACCTCTCCTATGACGACAGGTTGAGGAAGTTGGGTCTGTTCAGCCAGGAGAAGAGAAGGCTCTGGGGAGAGCTTACAGCAGTATTCCAATATCTGAAGGTCTGAATGGCAGCCCAGGGTGTCTCACCAAATCCAGCTGAAGATATCGTTCCAAGGACTCTTGCAGGGGAGACTCCCATCATCATCTGGACAGTAACAGACCATCCTGTTCAGGAGATCTGATCTCCCACGAAGATGGCAAAGATCTCAATAAATTAGTGGTTTTTAGCAACAACAACAACAGACCATGGGTATCGGCACAAAAAAATCCCTTTGCCTACCCCAAGAAAAAAAAGTTTTCTGTGCTACAAGAAGAATGTAAGATCTGTATAACCAAAGCTTGAGGTTCACCTGTGTAGACAAGTCTTTGCTGAAGGCTGACTAGTGCCTTCCTTTGTGGAGGATTTCAGATGCCTTGTACTGGCTTCCTGTGGAAGCCTTCATTTCCTCCTGAAATAAGTGTTTGTTTTAGAATTAATTTATTTTGACTGAAGTTAACAAAATCCATTTGTTAACTTACTCATCTTGAAGCGTTTAATTCTTGTTATGTTTTCTCAAGAACCTCCTGCTATAGAATAATTAGGAAGAACAGAGAAAAAAATGTGAGAGAGCTAGTTGCATTTAGTTAAAAGGTGCCGTTCCTCATTCTGAGATTTGCCATTTATACATTTTAAGGGTGAACAGTTATGTGGGAAAACAGTAGCTTCTGTGCCAATTTTTGCTTGAATGAGTTGAGATATGTGCCAGAAGATAGGACACTTTATGAATGTGTCTTTTGCGATGCTACAGTATGTGTCTTGGAAATTTTACAAGAATTATGCCATCTGGTTATCCATTTGCTCATTATCAGCCATACAGTGAGGAAAAAAACTGTTGCTTATTCAGCCTCACCAGATTCAAACTAAATCAAAAGTGCAATTTGGTTGATATATTATAGTAAGCTCTCTCTTCTGGGATTGATTAAATTAAAAATACTGAGTGCCACAATCCCAGAGTATATTTCATCATCAAAGATGTTTCATTTAGCTCTTTGAATATAGTATGAAGATAACAGATAAAGCCATTGTGTCATGCTAAATCCTTCAGACCAATATTTATAAAAACTGATATCAGTGAAAGAAATGAAAATGTCTGTAAATTAATTTACACACATAATAAATCCAATGTACTGGAGTGCCTAACATGATCTGACTGATTTAGGAATTTTTTATTTTAAATCATTGCTAAGAGAGTGTTCGTGATGCAAAAGATACAGAAAGTTTTCAAAATCTTTTCTATTAATATCATAGAGCAGTTACACCACCTGTTACCTGTGACAGAAAGAGTGTATTTGTTGGAAAATTATAGATTCGTTACCCCCCCAGATACAGATTTCTATAATGCCACTGAAAATGAAGTGGCTACAGCATAACCACTGAAGATCTGATCTATGTCTATCTTTGACAAATGGTTTTGCTTTGTTTCAAATGTCAAATGTCAAATTCTGAAAACTGAAATCCTTTCTTCATGTGAGCAGGTTTTCAGAACTGGGAGCTTCTGAAGAAGTCAGGCTTTTAGAAACCTAATGAAATAGTTCCCGAATTTACCTTTGGCAAATATATGTTAATTAGGATGATATTTGCCTCACAAATATTTAGTCTGTTGTTGCAGCTCAGCTAATTAAAGTTATATTTAAAAAACAAGCAAATAAACAAGAAGAACCCACACAGAATTAAAATGAGAATGGTTGTTTTGGGTCACTTGAAGAATGTGATCTAAAATGAATTATTTGGGGACTCTTGATTAGAATCAAATGTATAAACTATGGTTGTGACAATGTTATTTACCTCCTTCTGCTTTCAACACTACAAGGAGTACATCCATTTGGCATATCGAAGGCTAAAGGTCAAATTTCTCTTCTGCTTAATTTAGAGAAAAGATAATAAATTCCTGGAAGAGCTTCTTTCATCCAGCTACAAAATGAGTTTCTGTAGGTTGAACTCTAGGCTGTAATTCAGGAATATCTTTGCGGGTTTTTTGTTTGGTTGGTTTTTCTTTCCTGTTTGGCTAATTTTCCTTTGCCTATTCATCAATCAACAACTTACGATATTGTGAAGTCTGTTGAAACCCCTTTTTACAAGAAATGGGAAAAAAAAAAATATCATGCATTAAACCCTAATGCACCACAAACTGTGGCAAACTTGGCAAGTGCATGAAGCTAAATATCTGCTTGCCACCTAGTGCCTATTTCTTGCATCTGTTTTAATCCAGGCTTCACCTTGTGACCATCACTGTGATGTCTGTACAACTAAGCAAATGATGTATAACTATTTTGCTCTCAACAAATCAAATAATTTTCGGGAATACATGAATAGGAATATACAGGAATATCTGTGGGTATTGGGGTGTGCCACTGCTTTTGAAACTGCACTTCAGGAGAACAACTGCAGAAAAATGCTTAAAATTTTGGATAAGAGGTGTTTTGGACAGGACCGCTTTTGTCAGTGGTCTAGCACAGGGAAGTTCAGAATCAAATACTCTTTGATTATACTAATTTCCCATTTTCTGTGCAAAAGCATAAGATATTGTTTTCATACTGTGCCATGAGTGTCAGCCATTAGCCATATTCACCATTATTTTAAAATATGAAAACAATGAAAAATAGTTTTAGGGAGGTGCCCTTCAAAGAATATGCAAAATATGTTCATCGTGCCTGGCATTGATTACATTTGAAATTAGTGAAACTCTGTTCCCCCTACATGTCTTGTCTCACAGTTTTGTAAAGGTTGCAGTCGGTTCCCTGACAATACCTGCTTAATGGTGACAGAGATGATATGTTTGTGTCAGCCATACTTATGATTTGATTCGATTTGCATGAAGTTTTTGTCAAATCCTGTTCTCAGATTGGTCTTTGCTCTTTATGGTGTTCTGCTACTTCAGTAATGCGATATGATCTTTGAATTCCTTGGTCTTAAGAGATCAAGCCTTTCTCTCTCCTCTACCCCTCCAAATGAAAATAAATCAAGTGGTACTGATTTGTCCCTGTGTCAGTGGCTGAGGAAGGGAATGAAAAATCAATTTGCTGCCACTTGGTTTTATTTAAGACGCAGAAGAAATATCCTTACATACCATTAGCAGTGTATCTCCATAAGAATAATTCAGCTGAGCAGTTTCTCATGGAGAAGTATGTTTTTACATTTTACAGAGGAGGTAATAAGATGATACATCTTTTGTTTTTCGCAAAGCCTCTCTCATATTGTAAAAATATTTTAATCTGAAGTGAACCGAACAAAGATGCGAACAAAATTGCCCGCAAGAGATGGAACTGTTCAACATTATTATAAAATACATATTTCGCTTTTGCTATTCTTTATTTAACTTGCCATTCAAATGAGCAGAGCATTGATCCTGGTTTTCTGAGGTTGACTTGCCAGACACTACCTTACAACTGCTGCTCAAGTACTGCCCGCTGTGTGTTAGGCTGGTTAGCTCTGTTGTCTGACAGGAAATGGTTTGTATTTAAGTTTTCATGATGTAGCCTGAATCATTTGTGAGACAACCTAGAAAAGGGCAAAACAAACACTGCTGCTTTATGGATCAGTGTGTCGTGTTGTATGGAAACTGCTCGCTAGTGCTCTGCAAGGATGGGTACAAGGATGGATTCCAAAGGGAAACAGAGTTGAAGACTATCATCTGAAAGACAAAGCAGTGCCAGATGATGAAGAGAGCAGAACTGACCTTGAAAATGCATAAGTTATTTGTACCGTATCCATCTTCCAGTCACCTTGTCAGTGCCCCCTTCCCTAGAGAGGAATCCCAGCTGCTTGATTCTCCTTCTGCTTTAATTCCAAGCTACCAACCCTGTTACCCCTGCATCGGAAAAGCCAGGTGATAATGTGCTCACCTGGGTGATGACAGAAATCCTTTTGCCTATCTCACAGCTCACTTAGGGACGGGGATTGTTTGATCACCTCTGGCTCTTATTCTTGTTCTCGGGATGGTCCTGGCTCATCTTCATCCCTCAATAATGAAACTCATATTTTTTGTGTATTTATGTTTCTTTATAGGGGCAACTGATACTGGCACAGGTTGGTTCTCTGGTGCAGCTGCAGCACCTCCTGGTCTGTTTTTAGGTCCAGAGACCTTCTCTTCCTTTTGAGAGCACTGAATAGTATTTGAAAACGTATCAGTAGGTGTGAGCAAGGCTCTAGCACAAATCACTGGGTTTGTGTCTCTCGACAACGTACTTTTTCCAGATATTTTAGTACTTCTTCAGGATTCTGCACTTGCTTGGAGGTAAAAGTCCAAAATTGGAGTTGATCACAGCCTTCGGCATTTGCCCATACTCTCCCACACACTCTGCCACTCATAACTATCCAGCCTAAGGGTAGATCTCGGGGTGATATTATTGGAAAAAAATATTGTGTAGCTCTAAACAAGACCTGGGACACATTCAGAAGACATGCAACCAAGAGTTTGCTGGACTGGATGTCCCAAGGATAGCCAAAATTCTCAAAAGCTGGTAAAGTCTCCTCCCCTGTCTTTCCCATAGATTGGCGAGATCACAAATAAAGGACAAGGCTGCATACACATACCTGCCCCACCTTGTGACCAGAGATATATCATAAATTGACAATATCCAACACAGCAACAGGATAATCCTGATCCATTTCTCAGAGATGGTAAACACCAGCACAGGGAGCACACAGAGTACAAAAGGATTTACGTAACACCACCACACAAACAAATGAACCAACGTTGTGACCATGACTATTTAACTAATATAAAAAGTGCATAAAACCATAAATGGTTTTAAAGTACTTTGGTCAGATTTTGTCATTATCTCAACCCTTTGTACCGTATCGCAACTGTTCACTGATGATATGAAATTGGGAGGGGTGGCTGACACACCAGAAGGCTGTGCGGCTGTCCAGTGAGATCTGGATAGGCTAGAGAGCTGGGCTAAGGTGAACCTCATGAAGTTCACTAAGGCCAAGTGTAGAGTCCTGCATCTGGGGAGGAATAACACCAGGCACCAGTACAGATTAGGGGTCGTCCTGCTGGAAAGCAGCCCCATGGAGAAAGACCTTGGATAGTAAGTTGTCCATGGGACAACAATGTGCCCTTGTGGCCAAGAGGGCCAATGGCCTCCTGTGGTGCGTTAAGAAAAGCGTGTCCAGCAAGCGGAGGAAGATTCTCCTCCCCCTCTCCTCTGCCCTGGTGAGACCACAGCTGGAATACTGTGTCCAGTTTTGGGCTCCCCAGTTCAAGAGAGACTGGAGAGAGTCCAGTGGAGGCTACAGGGATGATTGAGGGACTTGGACATCTCTCCTATGAGGAAAGGCTGAGACCTGGGGCTGTTTAGTCTGAGAAGAGAAGGCTGAGAGGGGATCTTATTAATGTCTATAAATATTTGAGAGATGGATGTCAAGAGGAAGGGAACAGGCTCTTTTTGATGGTATTCAGTAGTTGGACAAGAAATAATGGGCATACACTAGAACATAGGAAGTTTTATCTCAACATGAGGAGAAACTTCTTTTCTGTGAGGGTGACGGAGCCTGGAACAGGCTGCCCAGGGAAGTTGTGGAGACTCCTTCTCTGGAGACTTTCAGAACCCACCTGGATGCATTCCTATGTGGCCTGCCCTAGGTAATCCTGCTTTGGCAGGGGGGTTGGACTAGACGATCTCTAGAGATCCCTTCCAACCGCTAACATTTTATGATTTGTACCCTACACTGGATGACAAAAAGGACCATCATTGTTTAGGCCTATCCAGTAAGTAATCACCATGTGGCTGCTCGCTCCCTCCCTCCCCCCTCACCCCAGTGAGATGGGAAGGAGAATCAGGAGAAAAGACAAAAACCCTGTAGGTTGAGATGAAAATTTAACAGAATAACAAAAAGAGAGAAGAAACAAGAATAATAGTAATGAAGTGATATATAAACTGAGTGATGTACTTGCCACTGCCACCTGCCCGCTCTGCCCGCTTGAAGTAGCTGTGCTTCCAGCAACCAGCTTCTCCCTGCCCCTTGTATACTGGGCATGCCATCAGTATGTTCTCTGATATCCTATTGGCTGGTTCAGTAGTCTGTCCTAACTTGATCCTTCCCAGCTTTTGGTGAAAATTAATCCTATCGTAGCCAAAACCAGGACACATCTCAAGCTGCTGCATATTTGAATACTGTTTCTGTTTTGCTATGTGTGTGTCAGCTCTCTTTAACCAGGTGGTTCTGTGCCAGCACCATGACAGTTAGTTAGGATCAGAGGATGTAATGGTAAGGAACACAGGCTAAACTGATTTGTTCTAAACTCTGGGATATTTTAAAATTGCAATCCGAAACAACAGGCTTCATATCTGGCTATGCAGATGCTCTTCGCAGTTCCCAAACTGAATCACTGTGTAACGTGGCTGATACCTTGTCATCCCTTATGACACAGACTGCCTGCCATTTACCTCAGTAGATTTTAGGGATGACGATTTTATACATTACTAACTGTAACATACTTGAAATCAAGTAAAACACAATCAGAAATGAGAAGGAAATAATTTTGCAAACAGCTCTTCAAGAAACACTTTTTTCCTCTTCTTTCAACACTGATTTAGTTCCAAATATCCCTTTGTATTGCCTTGTGCTTTCTGTAGCAAAAAGTTATAACCTGCATTGAGTTATTTTATAAATCCGCATTTTAAATTTCATTTGCACGATTCTGTCATTGCTCCTCACATGGTCATATTAGGTTTATCAAGAAATCGGGCTGTGCAGAATTGAATCCTGAAATCGCAGACGTTACACCTGACTTCTGCGAAACCATCGACTTGATAGAGCAAAGTCTCACTGGAACTCCATTGACTAAGCTAACATCCATACCTAAACTGGAATGGGAAGAAAGCTGGCTGCTAAGGGATGAAAAAAATGTAAGGAAACAAGCCAAGTGTACTTTTCTCTCAATCCCAGTCCAGTCTTCTCAGGACTACCATATGTTCAGGTATTAATGGCACGCTTTCTTATTCTGGGAGCTGTTAAAACCTCATTTTATGTAGCAGAGGGTGAACTGGGTGCAAATGCTCCACACCACGCTATGTCTGCGCCATATTTGAACCAGAATTCCCAGTAAGATCTATTGCTAAATAATAAATAATAACTAGTGACTTCCATATATAAAACATGTGAGTTTCTTGAAGAGAAATACCCAGAAAATAAGATAGCTTGTCTAAATGTTAAATAAAGCAAGGGGAAAAAAGTATAGAATTCAGATAAAAACGATCTTTAAAACACACCACAGGAAAAGACTGGGACTGCTAAAATGTGGACATTATGTCTGTGTAAGAGCATAAATTTTAAGCATGTATTATACAGCCTAAAGTAAGAAAATTGTCACTGACAGTAAAAAGCAGACTGCCATGCATATGTAATAGGAAGCTGCCTTTCCTTCAGAGTTACAATAAACAAGCATGGCAGTGATCCACATCACAGTCGTCATAGACCTTTGTCTCGTAACACTCCTCATTAACAAAGCCTCTTCATCCACAATTTAAAACTTTAAGAAAACTTACTAGTACTGAGTATACCACCATGCTATTATTTCAGCATCAAAGTTGATAAGGCAGTAAAAGAAAAAGAAAGCCGTCAAAGGAATATTTCTGCCTTTTACCAGATGGTGCACAACTTGCATGTTTAGTGAATTGAATTTAAATAGACTTAGGAAAGAATATCTTTCTAACTACCTGTAGGCTGCAGAATTCTTAAACGTATTTGATTTAATATTAATATTGTATGTTTTACTAGGTGATTTATTTGATGTAGTAAGTAATTTATTTGATCCAGTATCTCCCACATAATACGTGACGTACCTGCCATGACAGACAATATATCTAATTCAGTGTGGCAAAAGTTTAATTCTACAGCTTCTTTGTCCTGAATCTCTTGAGTAAATATATATTTTATAAGATTACTGTGTATTAATTTCAGCTATTTCAATTCCAGTATTATGCGCATTAAGAAAAAGTAAACCTAGCTCAAGAGTGAAGAGAAAAAAAATAGAACATAACAGCTTTGCAAATGTGCTTGCATACAAACCACTTGATTTTAATATGCTGCTCTTGATAAGTAATATTTGTAATTAGGAATATTTCAACAGCTGCTAATATTCATGAAAATATCAGTAATTTTTGAAGTGTCATGAATTCATATTGCCATTCTATTATTACTTGTTAGTTAAAAATAATGCCATGTAGCTGAGGAAAAGAAACATTATCGTGTAGCCATACACATCCACTAAATTGTCGAAGATATTTGCAATTTATCTATGATCTGAAAATTGGCACCCAAGATGGTTGATACATAAATAGGACCTAAGTAATACAATTGGAGACATCAGGAATTATGTCAAAGGACAGACATAAAGTGTTCTGTTATTGTACTCGGCACTGGTGAGTTACCTTGAGTACTGGGTTCAGTTTTGGGTGCTGTAGCGTAAGAAAGACATTGAGGTGCTGGAGCAGGTCCAGAGAAGGGTTTTGAGATTAAATCTTATCAATCAGGAGTGTCTGAGGGAACTGGACTTGTTTAGCCTGAAGAAAAGGAGACTGAGGGGAGACCTTCTCACTCTCTACAACTGCCTGAAAGGAGGTTGTAGAGAGGTGGGTGTTGGTCTCTTCTCACAAGTCACGACTGATAGGACAAGGGGAAATGGCATCAAGTTGTGCCTGGGGAGATTTAGGTTGGACATTGGGAAAAACTTCTATATTGAAAAGGTTATCAAAGACTGGAACAGGCTGCCCAGGGAGCTGTTTGAATCACCATCCCTGGATGTATTTAAAAGCCACAAAAGGTATGATGCTTAAAGATATGGTGAATTAAAGGCCCTGGTAGAGTTAGGTAGTGGTTGGACCTGATGATCTTAAAAGTCTTTTCCAACCATGGCGATTCTGTGTGATTCTGTGTGATAACGTTGTTCAGTGAGCTTTTGAATGGAATGGCAAATTTTGAAAGAATTCCTAATGTTTAAATTATATTTCTTTCTGAATCACAAAGAAAGTGAGAAGATTTGTAGAACAGAATTTTTTTAAGAATTAGAGACAGAAGAGTGCTTGTCAAACAACATGAAATCAAACCATGAAAGACATTCAAGGCAATGCAAAATGGATACTGAAGGAACTCTTAAGTAGAATTGCAAAGTTCAGTTTTAATAAATCTTTTTTTTTTTTTTTAAATGGGGTAGCGAAAAATAAAGCCTTCACTGACTTTAATGAGCTCTACTTCACACTTTGTGTATTGGCCTGAAATATGTTAGTAATTCCTGCATATATAGTTGGGAAATTGCATCTCAGCTTGTTCCTAATCACAATTTCCCTGTCAGAAACAACAGTACAGTAGGTCAAACATATAGCATCAAATCCTCTCTGTATAACTCTAGAAAGCATTGCCCTATAAATTTGGAATTAAGTGGCATGTACGCTTGCTGATCAATAAACTCATTCCACATCCATAATTGGATACATGACATTTACTGTATTGTACTTCTGGAACCAGCACATTCAGTCTCTGTGAATTTATTCCTTCAACTTGATACCATTAAGAGAGAGTATGTGGAAGGCCCGAGTTTCAGTCTGCATTCATCAGGGCTACCAGCTGAACCACACTGAGAGTGGGTTTATGAGAAGCTGTTGTTTTGCCTTCATAGTTATACCTAAAGTTGTTACGCTTGGGTATTATACCAAGAGTCAGCACTGAATGATACACGCACAGAAGCAAGAGACTAAGATCCCCCACATACGTTCTCTTAAATGAAAACAGAATGAGATTTTAGTCACAATAAAGTAAGTGTCATTTATGTCAGAGAAATTTTATTGGTTTTCTAATAAGTAAAGTTAATGTTAGTGATCTACTCAGAAGTCAGGATGTCTCCTGCTGAAGTTGTGACACGTGAAGAATATCTAACTAGCTGGCTAACTAACTAACTAGTATCTAGTGCCAAAAGGGGCTCTGAATCTCTGTCATACTGGTTAGGAAACTTTCCTAGAAGTGATAAGTCTTGGGTGTCAGTCCTCAGTCCAGTTCATGTATTGCACGTATTCTGTAATTACTACACCAAATCTTCTCAGGAGAGATGGGGAACTGAGTCAGAATTTCCTAGTATCTGAGTGAGTGAGCAAATCACTGCATAGAAGAGGGCAAGGGAAATCACAGGTGTGTCAGTGTCATCTTTCTGCCCTCGTTTGCAAGAATACTTAAATACTGCCATACTTCAGTCATCAGGCAATACTTTAGCTACTCAATACGATAATAATTCTGGAAGGTAATGGGAGTCTAAAAGACCACAGAAGCCTAGGAAACCTTGTGATAAAAATGAAATAAAATGTAGATCTTTCTCAGTGGTTGTTGGGCAAGGCCTTTTAATCCTAAATTTGGAGATGAGCAACCAAATTCTTCTAAAAATCCTCTTTAGGCTTCTCTATTCTTTTTTTGGGGGGGGCTCACAATTATATCTTGTAAAATAAAGTGATGCAATTGGGCAACAGCATCTTCTGATTTATTTAAATATAACTGTAGGTGTGATTCTCTAAAACCACTTAAAAGGCTAGAAAACCTCACATATAATGTCTTTTGGAAAATGTAGTTCCTGTCTTCAGGAAATGTGATTATAATATTTGTGGGAGTTTAAGAGAAATTGATATTTTTATTCTGCCTGCTTTATGCAGACTGATGATGAAACTAGATATGTGAGGAATCTAGACACAGTGAGCAACAATTTTACGCTATTTTAGGAAGAATTACTTTTTGGATTTTTTTTTTTTTTTCAACCTCAACAAAACCAATGAAACAATGAAAGAATATTCTCCTATCGTGCTGACAATATTAACCTTACTCACAAGTATAAAAATGCACCTGGCATATTCATTGAGTACCAACACTTGACACATGTTAATGGCTAATAATCTGAGATTGTATTCAAGGCTAAATTGTTAGCATTCCCAGTTAAGGTAACAGGAAAGCTGAAATGCTGCAGCTCTCACACGAGATCTCCAGATGGTACTCTAAAAACATCAGGTTTTTAATAATAATTTTCAAGATTTGGGAAGATTAATGAATGCTTTCAATGTTTGAGGAATGCTTGGCTGAGAAATTGTATGTTACGAAACCTCCCATTGAGTAAATGAGTGATATTTATATTTGCTTATATTACGTACAATAAAAGAATTAAAATCCTTTAATTATTTAGGACAGAAAAACAAATACATATATCTTCTCCATGTGCTTTGTTCCAAAAAACTGACAGTTCATTTTTCCTCCTTTCAATTAAAAAGGGCTTTCTGCATTCAAAAATCTCTTCAATATTTGCAAATTGGATGTTTCTATGGACTAGTATCAATGAAATAATCCATTTCACTGTGTAATTGTATTTGCTAACTTCTACTTCACACAAATGTTTTTGTCCCTCAAGCATCAACCTACACCGTAGAGCTGTTTTGCTGAAAACAATGACTGTATTTCTAGCACAAAATAATAGCACCGGTAAAGCTTGCAAAAGCTAGCACAAAATGACTAATATATTTATTTGATATCGATGCCTGTCTAGAATTCATACATTAAAAATTAACCTTTTTAATAATAGATATTCCAATTTGAAAATGAGTGTGCTCTGCATGCTTACTGCTTTTTTTTTTTTTAAAAAAAAAAAAAAGACACTCTTAATTTCTTTATCTTTGTATTTTAAATGCTGCAGTCTTCTGATGTGGTCTGAAAGATTTTTTTTTGTGTCTACTGAGAGACAGAGACTGCAGCCTCTAGCTATATAAACTTTTACATTTGTGATGTTAATATTCTGCTACCAGTGCAACGAAGAGAGGATATGCTTTCATTGACATTTCCCTTTGAAGTGAAATCCTAAAGCTTTAATTTTATTAATGCAAATCCCTGCTAAAAAGTACCTTATCCCTGGTCACATAGGAGGCAATATAAGATCTAAAGGCATCTTCGCTTTCAGACTTCAGTATAAAACAGCTGCTGCCTGCAATCGTACAACCTTAGGCTCTGATAATGTCAGCTTTTATAACACAGAGTAGGCAGGGACAAATTGCTACTTGAAAAGGAGACTTCCAAATAAAATCCTAAACTTCTGGAAGAAGTCTGAAAGAGTGATGAGTGCTTTACAGAATCTGAACCTGCAGAGCACTTAAAAGGCAGGAAAAATTCGCAAAAAGTTTGCAGGATGGCTGTGATCCTGCAAGGTTCACAGAAGAGAATAAGAAAATGGTGTTTTCCTAATGAATGCATTTTTTACAAATTCAGAATTACACGTCAGAAGATTGTAGTATCTCCTGTCTGTTCTGTACTGCTTTCAAAACAAGTAAGCCCTCATGATTTTCATATAGTTTGAATAAGAGCAAAGGTCAAAGATCAACAGCTAAATCATCATTATCTAAAAAGATAGTGCAGCATTTGGGAGAATGGGATACAGAAAGTACTTAGTAGTAGATTCTGGCAGCAGTTCTATTTGAGCTGGTCACGTTACAACAAAAGGATGTAATTGTTCAGTGCACCTTATCACACATCGCAAAGGCCACTGTCGTGCTACCTAATGACATGTGCATAGGTATAAGAACCAATGTCATTCCACTGTTCCTCCACATATACCCGTCTAACCTTAATGCTTTCTACTTCTGTGAGACTTCACAAATATTTTAAAATATGAAATATCGCATACCTACAAAGTGGTAATGGCAAATGGAATTTGGGCCTCTAGATGTTGTTTTCTTACAACTTTATTATATTGACTGAATTCTGCTGTGACTTCTCAGCTAATGTAGACCACATCAATCCACAAAGGTCCGATCAACCTAAAAGGTGATTGCTCAGGGCTGGTGGCAGCTCAGTAGCACTCAGCAGCTTCTTTGTTAGTCACAACCACATACCTTATCAGTCAACTTGAAATATGGGCAGACCGAATATTTTCCTCATTGCAAAGAACAACAGAGATACAGCAGTATTTATCCTTCCAAATGAGGAGTTTTTCCTCTAGCATCGCTGGTATCAACAGTGTACTGGAAGCAGCAGATACTTGTGTGTGCACATTACGGCTGTAAACCACTAGAAGTTTATACAGAAAATCAGCTACATTCAGTTCCTCCGAGAGGGCTGAACCTGCCTCTGACAGAACGACCGCGTTGTGTTCTCAACTGTTGCACACGTACGCGTGTTTAGCGTTGGACTGAGCTACACAGTTATTCCACATGAAGAAGAGAGCAGCGCGAGTTTTATTCTCTTACGTGTGCTTAGAAGGATGTTTTCCAGTAACGTATAGCTTTCCCGCGGATGTTGCAGCATTCAGTTCCTCTGTGGTATGCTTGTATATAATACTTCGTCAATGAGAACTTGACTCTTACCGTCTCTGACAGAAGCAAAACATTTTGAGGTACTTGCTCGTGGTCTAGAGGGTGGAAACTCACCGTTCAGTGTTTCTTTTTCAGCGTGTACAATGCCTGCTAAAATTATCTTTGAAATAATTGCAATAAATTCAGAATTTTGAAAGTAACTAAAACCCTCAAGTGACATAGTAGTGCTATTTCATATGTTACTGCTGTCTTTCTTTTTTTTCTTTTTTTTTCTTTTTTTTTACATATGAATGAAACGTGAGTTTTGAATGGCACGAACTTAATTTACCTTATTGGCAAACACAGACATGACATTCAACAAAAGAAAAGAGACATAGCAATGAGTGGTCAGTAGACATTTCCTGGATAAGAAAGACATTATATCGGGAGAAAAAACACCACCTGCCACAAGTGCCCAGACATTTCTTTAAGTGAAGAGATTCAGACACTTGTGCTGACCGCCGACTTAGATATTTCTGCATTTGCATATTGGCCCGGACCTTTATGAAACCACCTTTCTGCAGTGCCAGCTACAGAAATATGCCATAACGATCCTATTTACAAATTAATCTGCCTCCAGTGAAAACAGAAATGGTGATGAACAACAATAGTACCCTCTATTTCTTCATAAATTAAAAACAAACAACAAACTCACACACTTAAATGTTGAAGAGACTTAGTCAAACTTATCTGAAGCACAAATATGAATGTCATACCAGTTGTATACTAAACACGGTGAAAAGAAGATACTTGCTGTTCGTGTTTTAACAGATTTATCATTTTTTTTGTGCTGTGGCACTTATCTTGCCACTTCAGTTCCTGTCTCGCTAACACGCTGCCTAGCTCTTAAGCGTACAGATGTGTTGCTATGCCTGAAAGACCTGTATCATCACAAACATTTTCAAATACGGTTTTAAGAAAAGCATTTGACCTTAACACACTTTGCCAATAACATCCGTAGTGCAGAGGCTGAAGTCGAAGACTAGGTAAGCTGGTAACACATGCAGTTCTCAGTGCTGGCAATGTGTTACAGCGCTGCCTGGCTGAACGGTTCGTCTTGGAAGTCCTGTTGAAGAGCCGGATATATTTAGCGTGCTACTGGGAGCTCTGTCCAAATGATACATTGAGTCACTGGAACAAGCATTACAGAAGCTGATTTAGTGGTAAATACAAGTTAACAATGAAAATATTCCCTAGCAAGATAGAGAATTACTTTATATATATATATATTTTTTTTTTTTTTTTTAAGATGACTTAGCAACTCCTGCCTGTAGCCCACAGCCATAGGCATCTTAGCATGATGTATGTGTTATGTATGTCAAAGCTTTAGTCAGGAAAACACAAGTTGAAATGGCTGCAGTCTCTGCAGTGGAAAGCAGTCTATCCCCTGCTAAATTAAGTGCCACACATATATGCAGAAAAAACTCTAAGAGGGAAGGAACTTAAAGTCAACTCAATTTAAACATACGCTGTGCTGATGCCTGAACTTTGAAATTCAGACAGATACTAACTGTTTTATTACTAATTAATATATTTAGCATTTTACTCATTTAAATGAAAATAACTTCTGTGGGAACAACCACCACCTGAGAAGTGCATTAGTCTTCATTTATATTCCGTGCTGAGAATGCAGGTCTATAAAGGAATTGGGACAGACTTTCAGAGCTACTTAGGTAACTGCTGGTGCAAGTTAGATATCAAGTGGGATATTCAATATACCCAACCAACACAGGAACTTTCAGAAATTCCTTTGAATGCCAGTCTGCCTCATTGGGCAATGTAAATATCTTTTAAAACATTACTGATAGGCTTATAAGTGTTGTAAAAACTGTGTCTTTTCTACAGAAAAGGGAATTTCACCACTCAGAGTTTAGATTATTATTACTTCTGTAATGCCCAAGACCAAATTAAAAAAAAAAAAAGAAAAAGCAAAACTACACCATTATCTTGACATTATAAATACCAAGTGTTTATGATACTTGATATTATAAATAGAAACTTGGTATTATAAATGGAAAAAGTATGTCTTAGCCTCTGCTATAGAAAATTTTGTGGTACTGAAAGTTGAGTTCCTATGGCTTTTTAAAAATCTTCTTTCCATTTTTAATGTTATAATTTAAAAAACCCCAACAAAACAACAAATCAATACAGATATAAATCATCTATTGAATGTATATTAATTGTTCTTAGTAGAAAAAGACCATTTCGATCTCTGATGAGTATTTATGGAGAAACCTAGGAGATTTACAGGAAAAACAGAAACATAGAATATTCCTAACCCTTTTCATAGCCCAAGTTACCTTGCTGCCACACAGAAGAACCAACATGTTTTCACTTGCGTTCAAGTATGCAAAAAGTAGTCTGCATAGCTTAGGAAAACTGGGCTACAGAATTTACATTTTTTACCCCTTTATGATTAAGTGCTTGATGGTGTTATGGAATTCTAAGCAGAAATGTAAGAATAAAATGGTAGTGAATTGGTAAGCTTACATTACTTCTGTGATATATATTAGATTACACCCACATTTTTTGTCTGTTCCTTAAGAATAAGTAAGAAAATGACTGGGGAATTTTTCTTACATTTAAAAACAATTAGCTTATTTTAATTTTCAAAAGTGTATCTTCTGATTATATATCAGACTTTATTTGTGAGCAGAAAATCAGTTCAGATTATGTATTTAACCTTCCCTCTATATTAAAATTCTTACTAAATATTTTGACTATTCAAACACAGCTTTCTCAAAACCTGCATGAATTTAAATAATTATAAACTAATTTAGTTTTTTTATTCAGAGATTTTCCTAGTGAAAAAAACACACCATAACCAATCAACCATCACCATGGCAGGCTGAGTTTATAGTGTTAAGTACTGTCGTTCCACCTCTGTCTCAGTCTTGGCTTTCATTTCGCTATGTCTGACTGCTCTTTAAAGGACTAATATCTCAGAACAGAAGTGCTGATGAGAAGACACTGTGTCCTGGGTGGAGAATGAGGAAGGCCTGCCTGGAGGAGGAAGGTGGAAAATAGAGCAATGACGCCGCTCCCCTCTGGTGCAAGATGAGCCCTGCTCCTTGCAGATAAGGAAGTTAACTGTAGGAAGAAATGAGTTCTGTGAAGGTGGGACAGTGTCTTTTCCTGAGTTCATTTCTTCCTTACATGGTCATGGCCACTCCACCCATGTCCCGAGTGTATAAAAAGAGCAGTGGTATATTGATCAGTGTGCATCCATCATGAAAGAAAGCAAGATCTGGGATGGTTCTGCAAGATATCCCTGGCTTTGAACCCACCACCCAGGTACTCTAGTTCTGGACCAGTCCTGTGAGACATCTCTGGAACCAAGGGCAGTGGTATCTCACTCTTTTCTTCTCTCTCTCCCCTTTTCCTTCTTATACTCTCATGAACTTTTTTATCTTTAAGGCATTAGAAACCAAAGCTTTCTGAACTCTATATAATGCTTCTTGTTTCCAGTAAAATTAACAGATTGATCAGCTGTTTGTTGTGATTTCACCTTAATTTACTCCAAGGGAACTTTCTAATGTTGCATGACCACCAGACTACTCAGGATAGCTCTGCAATTGGGTCATGATGGTCCCCCATACATTTTCTGGTAGTTTTCTAAACTAATTTTTTACTATAAAAACACTCCTTCAGCTAGGAAATCCACAGTTTTAAAGGCAAATCTAAATGCAAAATTAAGAGTTTATTTAGAGACATTACTGAAAATTGCCAGGCCAACTTTGTCCTTCAGTCCTCATTAGGGTATAACAAAAGAAGAACCAAAGAAGTTTGCGAAGAAATAAGGTTTACTGTTAAGATTGTTTGCTGAATGTTTGGCAGAAACTAAAAAAAACTAAACAATTAAACACAAATGACTGAAGTCAAACTTCTAGATCAAATCAAATTAATAATTTCCTTGAACTTTCAGTACAAGGGAAGAACTAGACTGCTTTGACATCTCATCACTAATTTCCTACATAATCCTTGAATCAGGAAGAGGAATCCAGATTCCCCTCCTCTCAGGCAAGAGTCCAACAAAGCAGACTGCTCTGATGTTATCCCTCTCATTCAGCATTATCTGTTTTACATTAAATTGAGCTGCTTAGGTTGTGCTTTAACAAAACTAAATTTGCATTATTCAGTAAAGATTTTTGTTGTAAAGTGCCATCCATCTCACTCAAAGTACTTTTTAGCATGTTATGGAATTGCAGTCAGTTGACTACATCAACTCCCTCTTCATCTTACCTGGTCCAAGGCCCATGTCATCAAAGGCAAAGGCATGTTTTCTTGCATTACAAGTTGGGGTTTTTTGGGTTTTTTTTTGTGCATCTGGTAATTTTTTCCTGTTTGTTCTATGTTCACATAAATTCTCCAGATCTTACATTTTGTAATGCTGTGTTATCATAGAACATTTCCCATATTGCTCTTTAAAAATTCAATTTGTGTCTCTTTACGAAATGTGATATCAAGTTTTATGTTTTTCTAGTTTGGTCTCAGACTCTTAACTTTTTTAATACCATTGGCAGTTGTAACAAATACATGTTTTAACTCTTGTAGAATGTCAGTTGCTTAGTCAACTGAATGTTTTGGGATTTTCTTGATTTGCCATCGTTAACGCAATGCCAGAACCCAGTGCAAAGACTTCAGGATAGTGCATCACACCTCATTGCATTGCACATCGCTCGTCTTTCTTACGGTTTATTTCACTCTCTTTTTGTTATATTCCTTTTAATTGCACTTAGAAATATCTTTTATTATTGCTATCGTATTTTAGTTTAGTTTGGTTATTAAACTTTTTTATCTCGATCCACATATTTTACTTCTTTCCTCAGTTCTTCTCCTCCTGCTGGGAGGGGAGAGGAGTGAGCGAGCAGCTGTGTGGTGCTTAGTTGCTGACTGGGTTTAAAATGACGACATTGGTCAGAATGAATCGTGGAGAAACTCTATAGATTTTTCTGTCTTTTGTAATTGTACGTAATGTTTTGAGATGTCCTTAAAACTGACAGAATCCTTCTGTAATCACCTACTTACCACTGGCATTTAAACAAACAAAATACACTTCACAAAGTTTATGTTCTGTTGATTTCCTTTCAGAGGTGCAATTGGAATAGTGAAATACTTTTGTGATTTACATTGCACTTAACCTCTCTCATCACCACTAAATGCAAATCCACTTTATAACACATATTCTTGTTGGTTATTTAAAGGATTTTGAAAATTCATTCCCTTGGGGATGAAAAATAGAGACAGAACTAGATCTGGGAGAAAGTGTTCAATAAATGCAGGCAAACTCACTGTGTGTAGTGTTCTCAGTTACCAATTTTTTGAATTTGTCTGCATCCAATATTTTATTCTTTTTGACACCTCAGTCAAATGAAAATGAACCTTAAAAATAGAAGGGCTTAATTCAATATACTAGAATTAATCTTTTGTTTGTTTAGTCAGTAAGTCACTGTATTGATGTATATTTTAGCTAAAATGCAGCAGCCTGACTGTTTCATGTTTCATTGAACTATTTCAACTTTAAAAGACAAACAATGTCAATGTTTGATGCATTTTTTTTTTTGCCTACAACCTGAAACAATTTTTAAATAATCCCTTCACTAGGATCTGTTAAATGCTAGCAAATCAGAATGCGTATTTCTTCCCCAGTTTTCAGTCTGGCGATATGACTTCTCCCAAATCTGACTGAAGGCAGTAGAATGAGTACTTACTTCATTCAGGCAGCCAGCAGCTGTAGTCTATAATATAGTCCTAATATTAGTTAAAATAAAATAAATTTGGCCCTACTTGTTTGGATTTTTTTGACTCGTAGGGGCATATGACTGGTTATATCCCTCACGTAAAATAACTGGCAGAGTTTCATCTGTTAAAACCAAAGAAAAATACCTTGACCGTAAACTTTTTGGTGGGACAATGTGAGAATTCTTCACTGACTGATAGTACACGATGGCAATTTCCATACAAAGGCAAGGAGATTGCTATTATCTAAACTACCTTTTTGGGTATATTCAATTGCTTCTACAGCCTTGGGAAGTATGAGGATGTACTCAGTTTTAACATCTTTTAAAAATTAAATTCATCATCTGTGATAAGAGTGTGACTGGAGATTTGTCACAGACCACTGAAGCATTTAACCGATATTCCACTAAACTTTCTGCTCCATCTGAACCTGAACAGCCTTCTCGTGGTGCAGTCAATGAAATGAGCCTTCCCATTCCAAATGACTGTTCAAAGGGATACAAAGTTATGAGTCTCAGAAAATTACAAACACTAAAACGTGACAAGTTTTACCAGTACCTTTAAAGACACTTAGTATGCCATCATCTGAGATCTCACAGTTCTAGCTGGCAAATTGTCTGCTGCAAAGAAATACAGAAGTCTGAGAGCTAAGTAATTCAATAATAATTAAAATCATGCACCAAATAGATTGATGATGAACTTGAACGTTGTAATTTTTCTGGTTTGAAAAAAAAAGGCATCTAAGAGGATTGTAGAAAGTGTTGACAGATTTTGGGTAGGAATTAATTAGAACATTTTATTGATAGCATGCTTAAAACATTAATAACAGAAATCTCATTAACTTTTTGATTCTATAAATCTTACAATTAATTTATGTGGTTTCATTTATGTTTACTTCTCTACAATTATGTAAGATTTTTCCATGCACACGGGTAGTTTGGCCTCAATGAGGTCAATGGCAGCGTTTTACAGAGTTCAAAGGGAAGAGAACTTGATCTTTCTACGAATTACAACATGAATAAAATAGAAAAAAAGTGTTTTCTTATATCAGTACATCTATTTGTACTAGATGTGTAGTTCTAAATACCACAGGATGGACATAATCTTTACATACTCCATCAACAACAGGTTGCACACTCAATAGGATCATCTAACACCAAGACTGATACTTTTGCACTGATTTTTCTGGGCCAACTTAAGTAATAGGTACAATGTTATAGTAAAATATGCAGTAACAGTAGTAGAAAAGGGTTTATATAAACTTTATTTCTTGGGAAGCAAAGGGAATAACTTAGTTTAGAAAAATGAGTTAGATGTTTCTAATATTTTTTAGTTTTTATATATTTCATGAAAAGCCAGACCTCTTAAAATGACATGTTTAGGTTTACATCTTTAATAAATATGCTGTTGGCATTTTACAATAAGAACAAAGTTTCAAGTATGCTAAAGCTCACACATTAAAGCATCAAGAAAAACAGTAAAGGATAAAGAAAAACAATACCAACTATCTGATGTCAAATCACTAAATAACTTTTGTACCTAAACTATTTTCGAAGTTCAATTCAAAGTCAGTATGACTTTGTTACCCAGTGATTAATCACTTTTAAAATTGGACTCCATTCCAGTGAAGGATAATTGAATTTGTTCTAGAAATGAATCACAAGATCTTAACATGCAAAAGCATCAGCAGATCACTTAGCCTAGATATTCCCTCACATATTGATAGCCAAATTACTGTGGTAAATTCTTTCTGCGTGTATATTATATTTTTTTAAGGGTTAGTCTATTTTCCATTGTCTACCACATATCTTAGTTTCTGCCCTGTGTTATCTTACAGGGTGATCTCACAAGATCCACAATGTAGGCTCACAGCCTGAAAGAACCCTACAGAAATGGGCAACTCATTGGGCTGACTGAAAATACTGCAATACTTTGCTTGTCTACCTTTTCAGTCACGTCTAGATAGTTGCTAAATGGTGTTCGCTCTTGTTCCCTTTACCTGAATATCAAATCAAACAGAATGCTAATAACATTTTAAAAATAAATTATTGAGGGAGAGGGAGAAAAGGACATAACTATGAGTTGTTTCTCTGTCTAGTTGTTTGTATGTTTGTTAAATTGTTTTTATGTCTAAGAAGTGAGCCCTCGGTTATCTATATGCACACAGGTACCAGCTGTGAAAAGGTAAGTAACTTTGTAGTGTGGATTCAAGGGATATAGGTAGGAAGGGGAGGAAACAGGCTTTATGTTTTTCAAGTGAGAGCAGCTCTGGCAGTGGATGTAGCATCCTAAGATCCTTCTCCCACGATCAATCCCAGTGCGAGTTGAAACATCACAGTGCAGAGGTAACAGCAAGTCCCGTACGTGTTTACTCTGCACACCACACACTCAATAAATTTAACTGTGCTGTGCATCATCTATTTCCTCAGTATAGCTGTAAGCTGACAGGACAGCTTATTTTGTTTCTGTGCCTTTTTTTTTTTTTGCTACATGCCACCTTGTTGAAGACGTGTGGGTTTGCAGATGAACATTGCCTTGAACTTTTCATATCATTCCTCTTTTATTCCTGGTTTTCATTTTGCTTTAGTTTTCCTAAGAGCGTCTTTAGTTCAAAAACTCTAAACCAGTGATCTCAGTCTCCTACAGCCCCCTGCAACTAGAGATAGTTCCTTATAATTTAACTTCAATCTGTCCTCTAATTTCAAACTTAAGAAACAAGTTTCACTACCTCTTTTAGAGTATTATGCTTTCTTTATAGATTTTCTTTGAATGTTTAGCTTAGTTTTTCTCCTGTTTTGTTACTTAGCTCTTCACTTATATCCCTTCTGTTCTAGTACTTAATTAGGCTCTTTTTTATGATTCTTAAAACAAACCCATGCTTTCATTTGACATTTACACCCTCCTAATACATAAACAGTTGTGATATTTCAGTCTAAATCACCATTTTGCAAAGTTTTATGTGTATTTTATCTTAGCATTTCTTCACTTATCTGCCCTTAGAGCACTTAATTGTCCCTATAGCACCTCAGTTGTTATTTTTTCGTTCTTCAGTTTCCCTGTAAGTTACATGAATAGTATTCAATTGCACATATTTCTCTCCATACACTTTACTGGTCACTCCCATTAATTTTAGGATAATAACTAGAATTCTAAAGTATAAATGGAATTTTAAAAGCCAAAGCAAGTTTTCACATGCGCTGCCGTATTTTCTCTACACATCTTATCAGACTTCTCACTTTTTCCTACTACGTAACAGTCCAGCATGTTTGTACTCTTAAATATCAAATAGCAAAGCTTGCTCGTACTTTGGGTACTGCGGGTTTCACCTCTACCATATACATTTTGAAAAAACTTTCTCTTTGTTCCATCTTACTGATAACATACAATGACCTACATTAGCAGTGAGATGCAGTGCAACAGCTTTAAACTCTGAGAAAAATTCTAGAAGTAGCAACTTCCCATGTATATACTTTTTTCAAACACTTATACTGTAGATTTGTGGTGTATCTGTGGCCTGCAGTGTAGCCTGCAGTGAGTTTTTCACCAAAAAATCTCAGTGTTGCAGAAAAAAAAGAGATGTAATGTAATTTAGGATGAGGATGGAAAGGGGAAGATAACAGATAAAGTCCTCTATGAAGTAGTGGCCATTCATTTTTGAAATTTAGCACCTAAATAGTCCTTTGTCCATGAATTTGACTAGAATTAGATTTGAGAGACAAAGAAAGCCCAGGACAGAAGCTGGAGTAGAGCTGGAAATGGACTGTCACGGGAAATCAAGGATTATAAAAACACTCTGCACTGAGGATTTTTAGTGGTGAAGGACTGGGGGGCCATGGCTGTGAGTCTACCAAGTAGTTAAGATTAAAAGAAAGAAAATTTTCACAGCTATCATCACAGGAGATCTGGGAAGCACGTGCCCACGCCAGCCGAGAACTCAGGTTCTTCTCCAAGGAATATTTAATGTCTGGAGAGAGCAGTGTCCCTGACCTGTAGCTTGACCAAGCTTTATAGCTAGAGTCGAGGTGGAGAGCCTGCAGCTACAATGGGAGGGGATTGGGAAGAGTCTTCCGAAGTCATCCAAGGCTTGATGCTCATATCTTGGCTGAG
This sequence comes from Baryphthengus martii, assembly GCA_013396935.1. Lineage (NCBI taxonomy): Eukaryota > Metazoa > Chordata > Aves > Coraciiformes > Momotidae > Baryphthengus > Baryphthengus martii. Next base: position 157,286 of record VWZK01017969.1, read on the forward strand.
GGATATTTATTCCAGGTTTGGTGCTTGCCTTGGGGATCAAGGGATCGATCCTCACCAGAAATTTTATAACCTAGTTCATATCTTCCCTTGTGACTCTGTCCCAACAATGACATGCAGCAGGCACACAATGAAATGGCAGTAACTGGTAGCAAGGTACATGTTACAGCTTGGCATGCTGTGTAACAACTTTCCACTTAACGTACTTTTCGCTCACACCTAAACACATTGCAGCCATCTCATGTTCATGCACCTGCATGGTAGCTCTCAGCCTAGATTTTGCTTGATGTGCTTACTCAGATTCAGTTATGGGGCAGCTTGGGCTTATCGTGAGAAAGGGCCACAAGGCAACAGTGACAGGGTCCTTTAAAAGGTAATAGCTAATTTTTTTATGTATCCCAGCACATAGTGATTGGGTAGTTTCACTTTGTTACCAAACAACTTCTATTCTTCTTGATCTTTATATTCTCTCGTAGCTCTTTTATATTAGAAGTGCTTATATGCACAGGAATGCACGTATGTCTACTGCCAAAATTTCTGTCAAGATACACAGCAGATAGGATGCATAAACTTACAACTGCTTATTAGGTATTTGATTTTTTCCTTACTTAAGACATGCTTTCACTGAGCTCTGACTATGAAGCATTTTTTTTGTCTTTTGACAGTGGTAAATATAACAGAAATTTTAAGAGAACTAAGCGGTGCTCTGTAGTACTAGCAGAGTAAGGTGAAATACTTTTCTTGTCTCTGAAATGTCAGAAATAACACTCATGAGAACTCCTGGAAGAGTCTGGTAAATGAATTCTGTGTGTAGTATGACTGGAATTGTAAAAGGCCACAAAACATTTAACCTTTGCAGTGACCGAAACGATGCCACTCTGCTACTGCAAAGAAATGTTATATTACATTGCTTTGTTTGTTTGTTTTTAACAAGTATATATATGCTGCACTAAAATTGTCAAAGTGAAAAGTTTGCCTCTAAAACAAGCAGAATTTATCCATTCTTTGCCCCTAATCAGTGCTCAAAGGCTAAAGGGCTTTTTAACGCAATGGAAGAAAATTAAAAGCAAACATAAATCTATCACTCCTGCTAAATGTTGCAATTCATAGGGACTAATGGATTTATTCTTTTTCTCACTGCATAAAATGCTTCTTTTCAGATTATGGTTGCCATTGCCTAATTAAGGATTCACAAAAATGCCATGCAAATGTACATAATTTATTCCCATCATATTGAAAGTCTGGGAATTTTGCCAGTAAGTAAGTGAAACATTGTATTCCATAGGAAAAACATAACGAATACTTCTGTGTCTGATATGAGAGATTCATTCCTTAAATTGACATAGTCATAAATCTAAATTAGAGGAAACAGCACAGTCAGGGTAATATCTAATCAGTCTTTCAGCTTGGGATTTCACGGGCTTGAGATGGTGATTACTTAATAAGGCAAAAAATATCCAAACCGTTAAAGGAAGACATGAATGAGTTTTGTTGTGAACCTGCTTTCCTCTTTGGAAGAGAGAAACTGGTGCTGCCACTAATCTCTGCTTTTTTTTTTTTTTTTTTATGTATCCCAGAAGGCAACTTTGGGACTTTGATGATTTAAGAGGGTTTTTGTCATGTTAGAGTTGCCAACAGCTTAGTGCAGAGCCAGGGAATGAGGCAGACGTTACGTCCAGATGGAAGAATAATCTCAGGAGGATTGACCTTACAGGAAAAATAAAAATAATTAAAAAAAAGCCTCAATATGTCTGGCTTCTGGCAGTATGACCAGAGCGTCATATGCCTGTGTCCTTCAAATAAATCCTATCAAGGTTTCACATACACTTCAATACCAGTAAGTCCGTGTCATAGAATGTATTCACTTTTACCTAGAGAATGACAGAAAAAAATAATCAGAGCATAATCCAGACTGCTGGGTTCTCATGCTTATCCTTTCCTCTATTTCACATACTCTCTAACAAATTTGATTTCTGTGCTATACCCCAAGTGCCTAACATAAAGTAGAATCAAACTGAAGAAACTGTGTAGGAGACACTGACATCAGAGACAGAAGTTCTTATTTTATAATAATCTTAATATTTGTAACCTTCTAATGCTAAACCAAATCTTGTAGGGACTCTAGAGGCCGAGTAGGCAACAGTCAGGATGGAAATCTGGCTGAAGTCTGGTGGGAAAAGAAGACGTAACAGAGATCCATTGCGGTTCTTCCTGCCTACTCTAACTTTAAACAAACCCTCCCTCCACCCGCTGATCTTCCCTGTTGGCGATAATTTGCCTTTAAAGGTTTCGCTATCACCTGTCTGCTTTGTGTCCATGGGTGTATCCTAGCAGCATGTTTGGTTTTATAGGATAACTTAGTGTACATATTGCACCATTTAAACATTCAATGGACTGCACAGACAAGGGTGCATTCTTGTTTATGCCTTCTGAGGTAAAAAAAAAAAAATCATTTAAAAAAAAGATAATAGAGATTGTATTCTCCACATATTTAAAATACATCTTAAAGAAAAGATATCAAAAATGTAGAGAGGGAATGGCATTTTTCCCCTTCAGATATTCAAAGTTCAAGATAGACCTTTCAACTTTTTCTCTGGAATCATAGAATCATAGAATGGCCTGCTCTGGAAGGGACCTTAAAGATCACCTAGTTCCAACCCCTGTGCCACGAGCAGGGACACCTCCCACTAGACCAGGTTGCTCAGAACCTCATCCAGCTTGGTCTTAAATATATTGTAATGTAAAGCTAAATCTAAAAAATACTCCCTCTTATATATATATTATTTAGGAGTTTGGAAAACCATAAAATAACATGAAAATATACTAATCCTTGAGGTAAAATTGTAAGAATCGGTCATGACAGAGTAAATCATGTATCTCTGCTCTGAAAACCTGAAGTGCAGGTTATTGTGCCCAGGGTTTGTGCGTTTCTTTTAAACAGAGATGTATATTTGAAAAGTTGACTCTCTTAGCAGAATCTGAGCAGAGCAGTGCAGCAACATCTCTTAGTTATGAGCAGTTAGTGAGAAACTGAAACCAGCTGGGAGCCTACAAGGAAGTTAATCATCTTGAACCTCTTCTAGCTTGAGAGCTGAGTTTTTGTTGTGCCGTGGAGACAATTCTCCTTAAAAGCGAATGGCCACAGTCAGGTTATTCTCATCAACAGAGTGGTAACTGCAGCAGAGGCTGCACAGGGGGTGCTGTGAATCAATGAAAATGTGCACAATTGGTCAATTCTTGCTGTACAACTGTTTGTCAAGGCTGCAAGCGTGGGCTAAGTAAGACAGAGATTAGATTTTAAAGGCATGCTTCTGTACCTTGGTATAGCTCACTGGTCTACCAAGAGAAGACAGTGGACTAGGAACAATCTTTTCCATGACTACAGGAGAGGAGAAAAACGTGTCACAGCGTCCCTCCTATGTGAAGGTGAGGAAATTAAGCAGGGGAGAGAATGCTGAGAAGTTGTTCCTCAACCATGGGAGGGATAAATCTAATAACTAGGTCTTCTGACTGAACAGAAGAAATTTATCTTACTGTTATCTTGGCACGTAGTACAATTATTCGTTGCAAAATCTCTGGTTCACACCTGGTCCTTTGTAAGGCAAAGCATGATTTATCATGGCCCACAGTTTACTAGAGTACCTGAAATTTTTTAGCACATCATAGAGGTACCAATGACATAGCTGACACTTTTTTATTTGTTCTTTTGGTTCTGAGGTTGATTTGACTTTATGCATTTTTCACCATAAAAGGTTATGCCAACATCCAGTCACTATTTGAAAATTTCAGTTCAAAACCCAGTGAATAAAACACCAGATTCTCTTCCATCTAGCCTACTGGAATTTAGTTTATTGTAACAGTTCCAAAATATTCCAACCCATTGAACTGTCACCCCATTAGACACTGCACAGTAGGAAGGTGGTGAGAAAGAAGTAAAACAAACCAAATGTCGTACATGTCTACATGGTCTTTTTTATGTTTCTGCTTTCTTTATATCTGTTTCAAAGCACTAATTAAACCCACTTCCCTGTTAGAAAGCTGAGGGGGGGGGATTTAGTTGTTGCACTGTATCTAGAATGTCAGCATTGAAATCTCACTCGCCAATCCACACATAACCAATGCAGATCCAATGTATCAGACACTTCTGACACAGAACTGTGCTTTTAACAAGCCAGATACAACCTGCTGGTGTTTAAAAACTAAGTTCAGCGTAGGGCAACAACACAACCTTGATTGTCAAACTCATGGGCATAGGAGACTTCTAAAAATGTAATGAACTTCCTGCTAACTGAAAATGAAAAAAAAAGCACTATGTTGGCAACAGCTGTCACCAAAATATCAGCAACTAGATGAGGAACTAATCAAACATACAAATCTAGTAGTCTAACAGTTCAGGAGAATGATTTTGTACTGGACCTAATATGAACTTTGTCCTTTGGATCAAAGAGAGGAGACAAAGCTGTGAGAGCACTCACACGGCACTTCCTACATGAGTACAAATGGATTTTGATATCCAGATTTTCCTCAGTGGCTGGCAATTTTAGACACAGTTGGGCTTATTTTAAAATCCTCTAATGTAAAATCAACAGTAGCTTCTGAAAACTGGCAATTAAAAAAATGACAAAATATTACAAATAAAAGTTACTGATACAAAGACAAAAATGTCTACGAAACAAAACTGTAAGGAATCAGTTCAATACAGTTGTTTTCCACAGGATTGAACCACACATTCACATCTCTTTCATCTCTGTTTCAGATTCATTTTGGATTTAATTTGTAAATCAAAAAATAAAACATTTAGAAAGTTAAAATTGAAAGATGCACCCATTATCAAGCATCTATGACTGTTTATATACCCTCTTCTGACTCCAGCAGATGAACTCAAATCACTGCAGTAGAATTTATGTGTGTTATTGTAATCTGAGAAGATTTATAAGTGAAAAATCCCAGAGCTGTAAAGATGCCGTGATATCTGTGTGATCTGTGCACAAATACTCTGGACGCTGCAATATTAACATGTCTCAGAGATTCCTTCTGTCAAAAATTCAGATATGTGGTACTGTCTGGTGAAAAGCCAGTAGAAAGATTGTTTATGTTTTCCGATGTAATTGCTTGTAAAACTGAATCAGTATTAATCATCCTAGTTGGCAAATAGGTAAGTGAAATCAAGGAAGTCTACTGTAGAAATAGCAACACAGCATTAAATTCAGACAGCTGCAAGCTTGACAGCAGTCGCCGCATATCTTAAAATCTATTTTACTTCCTCTCATATGCATATGGTTACAGCTTGATTTCCAAATAAATCTGCTCAACATTTTGTGCTATTGGAACGTATTTCCAGCTGGTGGATTGTTCATGAAACTCATTTTCGTTGATTTAGTGAAGCTAGGAACACACCAGCCTGAATGGTTTTCGATTTGTATTTGGAACTTTGGGGGTTTTGCCATCCCTCGCATGTCACGTAATATGTTACTAATTTTACAGCAGATTAATTTACGGTTTAAAGCTAATAAGCCAGGTGTCACAGTACTCAGCTATTCTTCGCAGCGTTAAGGTATTTGATTGTAAACGGTCATGCTCACTAAGTCTCTGCGTGTTTTAAATCAAAAGATGAAATGACATTAATTTGAGAGGCATTTTGCTTCTTTACCCTAATGCTCAGCCCTCCAAAATGAGTCTGACGATCCCCCAAAAATATGAGCCCACATGCCGCTTTTATTGCTGCATGTGGACTTTTTACTGCATGGGAATTTTTCCACTGCACAAAATACTGTTTGCAACCGGTTACTTTAATGGTCCAAGCTAAGTAATATTTTTTAAATTAAATTAAGGCATTAGTATTTCCTGTACTGATTTTCACTTCAGCCATCTTACTGTTTAATGGCCCTCAAATGCTGGCAGTGCAGCAATTAAGGCGACACGGGAATATCCCAGTAAATATCTTAGCACCACATCTGTGATAAGTCATGAACACCACTCTTTCTGCTTGCTAGAAAAGATGGAAATACAAAGTGTAGAAACCAAATATAATCAGTGTTCACTTCAAACCCCAAATCTGTCCACTAGTTTATAGAAAACAGTGGGGAAAAAAAAGGGAATTATAATCTTACAATGGGCACACTGGCCTGTGTACGTGTTTCTGCTTCTGATGCTTGAATCCAAACCATTCTGGTTCACCTGCCACTGGTCAGCCTGAGCCACGAGAACGTATCCCCACGTTGCTTTTGTCTTCAATCATTTTCCTTCCAGATATTTAGTGTACTTATTAATTTCTTCTTGTCTTGACATTACACAAAGCTGACGATACTGCTCGTGTTGCCGTCCTCCCACATGGTAGCCAGTGATTAGAGCAGATTCAAAGAGGTATTTAAGTCCCTCGTTGGATGGCCTACACTAAGTGCCACCTTCACATTATTAAAACATCAATCATGATAGAGCTTTGAGGTGTGCGGGGAGCTGCTGAATGAAACAAAGCAAAAGAAACCTCTGTCTAGCCAGTAGAAAACCTGCTAAGGTTATTTCAGGAGTTTCCCTTTGCTTCTCAGATATTACTCAGTTCTTCAATTTAAAATGTTTTCCATATTTCATTGTGCAGTGTCTTCCCGTAATAATATTGGTAGTGTTTGCTTTAGATAACCACCTCCCATCAGACATTTTCAGCCAGTGTATATCAATTCTGTTTAAAAGTTTTAATCGTTTTAATAGGAAGCATCTCCCTCCTCTTTTTGGCAAATGTTCTCTTACTGCTTTCTTCAGATCTACAAAATTGCTGGCTGTCCATATTTTCACGCAGTATGCGTTCTACTTTTCACATGCAGGCTCCGGCAGGTTGGATGTACAGAGCAGAAGTTTCGTTAGATGATAAAGGCTTGTGAATGCAAGTCTCTTGCTAAAAGCATGACTGATACTACCTCATATTTTTAAATAATAGCAACTATGTCCTCTGCTAATCTGAATGTTGCTGGGTTGTATAAAATGCTGTGTGAACATACAACAGATTGAGCTTCACAGAAAATGCAGCTGGGAGAGAGTAGATAACAAGCAGATCACATACAAGCTGCTGTGTCAGACATTCTGTTTCTCAGATCAAGCAACCTGGACATGTACTCCATAAGAATTATAAATACCTAGGGAATTAAAAAATTCAAAGTATTGATGGGAAATTAAAGTATTGATGGGTATGGATGCTCTGAAGACTAAGCCATGAGGCAGATTTTGAGCTAGCTTTAGATGTCACTTGGACACGTGTAGGTCTAGGGAAGTGATCATCCCCTAGTACTCGGCATTGGTGAGACCCCACCTCGAGTACTGTGTTCAGTTTTGGGCACCTCAGTACAAGAAAGACCCCACCTCGAGTACTGTGTTCAGTTTTGGGCACCTCTGTACAAGAAAGACACTGAGGTGCTGGAGCGGGTGCAGAGGAGAGCAGCTAGGCTGGGGAAAGGCCTACAGAGCAAGTCTTGTGAAGAGCAGCTGAGGGAACTGAGGCTGTTTAGTCTAAAGAAGAGGAGGCTGAGGGAAGACCTTATTGCTCTCTACAACTATGTGAAAGCATTGTAGAGGAGTAGGTGCTGGTCTCTTCTTACAGTGACAGGACAAGAGGGAATGGCCTAAAGCTGAACCAATGGAGGCTTAGGCTGGACATTAGGAAATTTTTTTTTCTCTGAGAGGGTTGTCAAGCATTGAAGCAGGCTGCCCAGGGAGGTGGTTGAGTCACCATCCCTGGATGTGTTTAAAAGTTGTATAGAAGAGGTGCTTAGGGATTTGGTTTAGGGGTGGTAAAGATAAGAGTAGGGTTAAAAGTTGGACCTGATGTTCTTATAGGTCTTTTCCAACCTACATGATTCTATGATTCTGTGTATGGAATGCTTTAGATATCAGTAGCCTTCATATTTGTCTGATTTGTGGGATTTCAGGTTCTAGGCAATGTTACTTTGAAAATCCTACTCTGTGGTGTCACTGATTTTATTTCATGGCAGTTCCGTGTTCTACTTCAGCATCGTTTTGTTTTTTCTGAACTTTAAAAAGGTGGTGCTTGTAGGGAGTGTTTGGCTGGAGAACAGTTGAAGGACAGCTACTTTTAGATCTTAAATCTTGCTTATGAAGCAAGATAAAGCTTTAAAGGAGAGAAATAAATCCAAATAAAAAGAAAAAAAAAGGAGGGGCAATAAAAGGTAATTTAATTAGAGACCTGGCAACAAAAGTATGTTTTTTATATCATCACCCATTGATAAGTACTCTTTCACCTCTCTCCGCATGAGAGGTTGCCAGTTTTACACCCAAGAATTTCTTGGCATCACTGAGCAAAAAAGTCACACATTTAATATAGACCAAGGCTGAAGGCAATTTAGCTGGATTAAGTATTAGCCCATAAAAACCACTTGGAGTATATTTCTTCTTCTTCATAAAGCAAATTAATTCAGGTAGTCATTAAAGGAGCAGGTATATTAAACCAGAATCAAAGCCATACATCAAACCTCAGTGCAGGTCTTGGGGAACAAGCCTTTACAACAATAGATGACTTGATCTTCAGCTCCAAATATCCATTAGACATTTCTAGCTGCCATTCATTCCAAATTAGTAAAGTATACAACGTGATTTACTCCTGTGAATTGACATGGTCTGGATCACCACCAGAAACATATGCCTATCTTACTAAGTACCTAATCCACTTTCCCTTGATAAAGATTCTTTGCACTTACATTGCACTTTATCTTTTTAAAAGAGATTCACAAAGTACTATGCAGTATTTCCTCTCTAAGTAGAGGAAGAGGTGAATTTTCACTTGGGAGATCCTGTGCATGCCAATCAGACAGGACAGGCAGATAGACAGGCTCTAGTAGTGAAAGCCACTTGTTTCTGAAAGGTATTTTTTAGAAGTCCTTATAGTATATGAGCTAGGGAGTTCATGCAGCTATTATGAACTATGAAAACCATTCAGAGCAGTTGGTGGTAAATAGATGTCTGCTGTGGGATGAATGCATCTCCATCACCATTGTTTGCCTCACTAGGTTATTCAGAAGGAAATAAACGTTGATGTCTCACCTTCTTATTTTGGGGAGGGACAGCGTCAAATTTCCAAATAAATGGCAATATCCGACTTCATTTCTAAGACAGAATTGAGATGGGGAAAAAATACTTTCCGTTTTTTATATAATTACAATTATCATTTGATTTATTTAATACACAGTCTCCTGCAGAGAACAGCATTGCAGATGAAGAATATTAGCAATTTATTATTAGTTGTCATGATTTTGGGGGCTTAACATCTTATTACATCCTTGTTATGGAGAAAATTTTCCTCCTGTTTTCCTGAAAACACTCCAAAAAATCGTTTAGATCAGATAGGTTGATATAATTGACTAATCCATCCCTAGCTGAGATTCCTTTTCTGAAGATGCACTCCAAACCTCTCCCTGGCTTCAAACTTTAGATTCCTATGGATTTCTCTGATTAGCGCTTGTATTTTGCAACAAAGCCAAGAAGGCCTGCGTGGATGAACAAGGAGCTCTGGGACAAACTCAAACACAAAAAGCAAGGACAGGTATCCTGGGAGAAATACAGACTAATTGTCTGAGCAGCCAGGGAGCAGGTTAGCATTGCACCTGGACCAGGGCAATTCCCAGCTCAATTAGTGGATTGAGAGCAGCCCTGTGGAGAAGGACTTTGCAGGGAGCGGTGACCGACGAACTGAGTATGAACCAGCAATGTGTGCTCACAGCCCAGAAAACCAATCACATCCTGGGCTCTACCAAGAGAAGTGTGGCCAGCAGATCGAGAGAGGTGATTCTCCCCCTCTATTCCATTCTCATGAGACCTCACCCGGAGTACTGTGTTCAGCTCTGGGGCCCCCAGAGCGAGTGGGTCCAGCACCCAGTGGGTCAGCTGCTTGAGTGGTTCCGAAGGAGGCCACAAAGATGATCAGAGGACTGGAGCATCTCCTCTATGAGGACAGGCTGAGAGAGAAGTGGTTGTTCAGCCTAGAGAAGAGAAGACTCTGAAGAGACTTTATAGCAGCCTTCCAGTATCTGAAGGGGGCCTGCAGAGTGTAGCAATAGGACAAGGTGTAATAGTTCTAAACAGACAGAGAGTAGATATAGATTAGATATTGGGAAGAAATTCTTTGCTGTGAGGATAATGAGAGACAGGAACAGCTTGCCTAGAGAAGTTGTGGGTGCCCCCTCCCTGGAAGTGTTAAAGGCCAGGCTGGATGAGGCTCTGAGCAATGTGGTCTAGAGAGACGTGTCCCTGTCCATCGCAGGGGGATTGGAACAAGATGATATTTAAGGTCCCTTCCAACCTTAACCATTCTATGATTCTATGAAGACGGTTCTCAAAGTTTAGAATAAGCAAGCAGCAGATCAAGCTAGATTCCAGTTCTAGGTAATCACTGTGAAACAGATTTGCTCAAGATGGTTCAGAATACATAAGCATTTCAACAACTATAGCTAAAGTGTTAATGCTCTATTTGTTTGATGAAGGTGTCAAGTCTTGATCAATAAGGATTGTAAGGCTTAGGTAAATATTTGTCAAAGAAAACCTCCTTCTGGATGATTATCTCTGTAGAACAAGTACTTCACATTTCCATATCACAAGAGCAAAACTATGTATCTGTGGAAAGTGTAGGGTAAGAGTAGAAGACATTAATTACTTCTGAACAGCACTGAAAGTACTTGAAGATTGTTTGCTGCCTGCAGACTTTTTAGTTTTGTCATGTCACAAGGGAGGGATTTTTGAAGCAATACCAGCATTAAAAAAAAAAAAAAAAAAATCTATCAGTATGATATATGACTCTAATCTCTGCTCTGCAGATGCTAATGCCCTGTTTTTGACAGTAAGAAAAGGAAAGGTATCAAAATGTCAAAGAAGGTGAAGCTGGTCAGTTCATAGTGCAAAAAGCAGTAATATTGTTGTTAAAGAAAAATTATTGCATAACTTGGACAGATGGAGTGCTTTGCCTGAAGAAAAAAAGAATGTAGATGTTGCAAATCTGAAAATTTCCACATGAAGTCAAACCTTCTGAGGCTCCTGTACACAGTCCAAGGATTGTGTTATGTGTGATACAACAGGCTGAATATAATAAAAGTGCCTTCCATAAAGGTACTGCTAGATGCAGCATTGCCCTTTGAGGTTATCATCCCGGGTTGTGCTGATCAGAAGAAAGCCTGCACTAATAATGTCATGCTTCTGAACTCTGCTTACATTGTACAGTGTCTTGCTACATGATGAAGAAGCCTTCAATTAAGCCTTAGAATAAGCTATAGATTGCTACCCTCTGGCAGCTATTCTGCCCAGAAACATCATTTCTCAGGAACCTTTGCTTTAACAAAAAGTAAAGCAGCACTGGTTCGGGGAACAAAGCATGAACTCCAGGGCCTGAGCTCTTGAAGTCTGGCCAAAGAGCCCTGAGCATATCACTTTGCATCTCCCTCTCCCTATATGAGAACGAGGATGACTGCGTTCTTGACTAGTTTCACCATGTTTTCCCTACTGCACCCTCTGTGTAAAAATTATATTTCACTTAATAGAGAAATAAATAAATGTTTGACAAGGAAAATCATGCCACCTTTTTTAATTTTGATTTTGGTTTAGAATAAAAACATTTAGCCCTTTTAATTTTGTGACTCGTTTTACACAAAACATCAAAGTGCACGAGGACATGTGCTGTGTTGAAGAGAGACCATTCATGTTTTTTCAGGACAAAGATAGGTCCTCTGTTTAATTGGATCAAGGACTATACTGTCGAAAAAAACACCCTAAAAAATACAAAGGGTATAATAAACACATAAATAGTGACAAATTACTAAGATACTCACTTGAAATGGAAAATGACAGACTATTAATATTCTTACTGAAGGAAAAGGTTATAGGGACAGTGCAAAACATGCATTGTGTAAGCAGGAAGTGTGATGGAAAATTAGAGCTGTGTGGAGTAAGAAGAAAAAAATAAGATGCTATCTTCATGAACTACCTTAGACTTTTTTTTTTTTTTGGAACCACCAGGGATTCAGCTTTTATAGAGTCTGAAATGTATCTGTGAGCGTTTTTTTACTTATTTTTCTTGTTGAATGACTCTTCACCATGGGACAGCCTTGTCAGCTACTCAACACAAATTAAAAAGTGTTACATCATCAAGACAAGCATTCGTTGGATGGTCACGTTCTCAAGCATGCAAAATGCTGGAAGCTGAGTCAGCTTTCTGTCAATCGTACATTTTGGAAGTATTATCCATATCCTAGACCTCTGGCTTAGTGTCGTCCCAGAGGTGATTTACAAAGCAAACCACTTTACTGCTGAGACTGTGATTAGAAGATAGAACTGCAAGTTAATGCCTGCAGAAACTGGTCTTTGATAGTTTTATACTGGTAAAGAACCAGTGCTTGCGTATTGATACTTCGGATTACGTAGCTTTTCTATCAAATTTCATGTCCTTTAAGATATTGGAGTAGTCTCCATCCATGTGGCAGACATGCAAGCCTTCCTCTGTCAGAATGCATACTTGCTAGGTTAGCGTTTTGAATCTTTTACTTGGAAAAGGGTATATAATCCTGGGTAATGTGAAGTGAACCACATTTTGTCACCAGACCGTAGACAATTACTAGCCAGCATTTGGCATAGCTCTTTTTTTATGCTGACTCCTCATCTTTGCCTAGCTGCATATCTTTATTCTGCATTTAACATCAAATACAGGGGGAAAAAGGATTTCAACAGATTGAATAATTGTAAGAAGCCAGTGTATCTACAAAGTATTTACACATTAAATGAACCTTACTTGCAACAGCATGTACCTCCCACAATAAAACACATTGCCAAAAAATTGCAGATGCACACTGCAGGTGCAGGTGAAGCCTGACACTCTGAACCCTTGACTGCAGTACTGCTACCATGTCACATATTTCCACACTTTGATGAACAGTCCTACTCCTTTTTCAGGAGCTGTGAACACTTTGTACGTGGAATCAGTTGGCAGAAAACAGAAAACTGTTGGGACACAAGAAACCGCATCCTAGTTGAGCTACAAACTTCCTAAGAACGCTTACAGCAGCAGCGAAGGCCCACATTCAGCCGCACTTTTTTTGGACTGCCAACTGAAGGCTGCTCTCAGTGTCAGCAGAGAGAAACAGGATCTCATGGAGCATGGCTCAAACCACTGGCTAAAGGCAGAGATTGCAGCAGTTGTACTCTTCATGTAGCTGCCTTGGCAAATGACTCAAAACTGATGCACCACACTGGAAAGCTTTTGGTCATCTGGGCATCACGTTGTGCTCAAGAGTTTCCAGCAAAATGCAGAGGTTTTGTCAGAGCATCACAAAGGAATGAGTGGCTTGAGAGTGGGGATTCATAGCATCCCAAATGATGTAAAAAAGGAGTAAGTAAAGCAGGGGACAGCAAACACTTCAGCCAGGGTTGTGATCTGAAAGATGAATCCTGTCCCTTCTTTAATTCAAGCACACTCACCAGGGCTGCAGACAAATGTCTCTTGCTACTACTGCTGGAAACATCCTGAATTCTGGAAAAAATAGATGACTAGGTCTATAAATGTGAGGAATACTTTTTTTTTAAAAAATATATCTGAAACTGAATACCATAAAACTAGCTGCCCTCCTGTATTTAATAGTTCGGTATTTACAATACTCCATCAAGACATGAGGTGATAGAAGTCACGGTTTCCATTTTGTGGAATATGGATTTAAATACACATTTCGTGCTTTTCAAGAAAGTTCCTGAATCAATAGTACAGACTGTGCTGTTTGGGAAAAAGGGTGGTAAGAAGTAATTTAACTTTTGTTATTGAAGCTGTTCTACATTCTGTGGAATAATACGATATTTGCAGGGCAAGAGGGAGACAGTGCTAGAACAGTAAATAATATGACTCTTAAGCCATGCAACTCTCTTGGGACAGCAGAACTCTAGGTTATGGTCTCTGATCTTACATAAACAGTTATTGGAGCATGTCACATTTCAGCCAGCAAAATCACCATGACAGCAGGACATTTTACTAGGGAGCACAACAAAAAATGTTTAATCTGTCAAAGTGGAACATCTGGTCGATTTTGCCTGTATTTTCTGATGCTGGATTAATAGCATCACACGTTTAATGTGGGTGGATTTAAGCTGTAATCTAATTAGATATTGAAAGTATTCTGGTGCCACTTAGCCAAGATGTCAAAATATTGGTTTTGTTTGCAGTCAGAAGCTGCTGCATTTACTGGCACTGTGTTGTTGCACCAGGCTCTCCTGCACCAAGGTCCCATCATCCTACAGCAAGCAGCAGGGGGATACTAATCTTCTGTGATAGCACTTCAATGTTCTCATTACAAAAATTGGCTGCTTCTTCCTGGCTTAGGCAAGCGTTGATCAGTGTCACTCAGACCTTGGAGGGTCACAGACTGGGAGCAGCAACAGCAGGCGAAGCGCCAACTGCACCAGCAGATGCTTAAGCGACAGCTGTCTGGTTTTATATGCTCCTCCTGGATATCAGTTTGAATGTTCCAGCTTAGCCAGCTTGAGGTGTTTGTCCCCACTATGTATTACAGAGCCAGGCAAGAGTAGGATGCTCTTTAGAATGAAGCAACAAGTCATAAGAGCTCAGCAGGTTGTCAGTATCTTCACATATTCTCAAATGCATTGAAAGAGTAATAGGAGTAATGCTAAAAGGGTAACAATACAGGTACTCACTTATAAACCCAAATCATCTTAAAATTGAGCTTTGCATTTGTGCCGAGGCTTATCCACACTGCATTTCACTCTTTTTAAGTTTCTCGGTGTATCCGAGAGGAGAGCGTGTTTCCTTAGCCCCGTTGTGACAATGAGAAAACTGAAAGAGGGAAGTCCATTCCTGATGCCGTGTCACTGAGCAAGTAAATGGCACAACGGGAAACGACAGCCGAGTGTCTTTTTAACTTTCAGCTTCGTGCTATAACCGCTGGTGTATTCAAGGGAGTGAATGGGTCATTTACTCCTGAAGTAGAGTTTCCAATTCAGTGTTCACAGGCAGCTGTTGTGTAGAGAGGGAAATTAAAAACGTAGGAATTCCTATTTAATTCCTCCATCTATGTAGGTTCTCCACCCTGAACTGTGAGTACTTACTCGTAATAGTGACACTCTAGGTAATCAACCAATAGGTTAGATAATTATTTGATTTCCCCTGGCATCTCTGAGGTCTGCAAAATGAGATTGTAATTATCATGAATAATTAGTTTTTCTGCTTTGGAATAAACCTTGAAAAGCAGAAGATACGGTAATATATATCCATTATTAGTAAAGGAAATAATCACAATAACGCTGATAGTTCCCCTGGAATGGCTGTTGGTTTTACCTGTGCTTTGTTGCTCTTTAGGCTCTGCTCTTGTTCAGTAAGAACAGAGGAAATTCTTACAGGTTTCACATGGCATCAACCCCAAATTTATTAATCTTATCAAGGCTTAATCTTGAAGTTTCAACTTTGTCCACTAACTTACATCAAATGGAACATAAGTACTCATAATAACCAGTTTCACCTCTTCAGAAAAATGTTGCTTCTTTCCCTGAATAAAATCTGTTGATTTACAAAGCTGTGTGAATGGCTGCCTTTGTGTTCTGCGGGAACACAACGGAACAGCTCAGTTCTAAAAACTGGAATGATAAATCTAACAAAATTTCCTACAATTTCTAGAGAGGTAAAGTGTAATTAGCTGACTTGGAATTTGTTCAAGGTCTAATATTAACACTCTTCTTTCACAAAGGCACCAAGACTAGTCTTTCAGAATTTCAGTTTAATGTCCCCTTTCGAGCATATGACCCCAATAAATTATATTGATGAGCTTAATGTCACCGATTGTCGAAACTCATCTGTGCAACAGAGATTCTCTCACGTGGTGACCTGAAGACCATGTCATCCCATCCTGGGTTTATTTTCCTGGGAGTATTCTCTTGAGACAATGTCGTAAAGACAAAGAGCCACCTGTAGGATTCAATGTTCAATGTACCAAATGGTATTCCCTTTTGCTGCTAATAAAGTACCCACCATAACGGCACAACTTTCGTCATGAACTTAGAAGTGCTCTAGCAAGAGTTCTTGGCTGGAATTGCCCCTGACGCTATTTTTAAAGTAATTACAGATAAAAATGTTAAAGCTACAAGGAGCCGTTGAAAAAAATGTCTATCTTTATGAGTTGATAGAGAGCTGACGTACTTGTAGGACCACTCTCCTCTATAGTCTCTCAGGCAAGAAATGTTTAATCTGACTGTCATGCAATGATTTTTTATTTAAAAGAAAAAAAGTGCAAGTTTAATTTTCCACAAGCACTATACACACACACACACAGAGAAAAGGTAAGCAATCATTTGAAGACAGGAATCAACTTTCTTCCCCGCTTCCCCATGCTTTCTGTATTATATTTTCTACTGTGAAAGCAAAAGAATAGGCAAGTCTGAATCAACTTTCGATCTGAAAGAGTATGTACTGACATTCCTCTGATCAAAATGGGTAATGATAAAGACACAGTTTCTGAAGAAACCAAAGGAAGAAGGAAATTTATTACACGCTTTCTCATTTAGCTTAATGTTTGTTGTAACTTTTCATTTATGCTGTGGATCTAGAGGCCACTAGAAGTATTCATGAGACGCATGAATAGTGTATTTAACTATTTGCTCAAATCAAATAATGAAATACATTTTATTTTCAAAAATATCTTTAAATTTTGTTTCTATTAACAAAAAAATTATGTATAGGAATTCTGCTGTCCTGATAGAATTTTCAGGACATAAATCAAAGCCCTTGGAGAGAATAACTACAGATCTCCACCAAAACACAGAGAACACTTTCTAATTGATTGTCTTGAATTTTTAGTTTTACTCTTCCCTGTTTAAGGGGTATTGTCAAGGAAAGACACCGTACTATGTTGTCCTGGTGACCAATCCCAGCTGATTAATTAGGACTTTGAAATCATTCTGAAATAACAGTATAATTAACGCTACAGGCTTGGGGAAGTGGCTGGAAAGCTGCCTGGCAGAAAAGGGATGTGGGGGTGTCGGTTGACAATCATCTGAGTGTGTTTCAGCAGTGTGCCCAGGTGGCCAAGGAGGCCAACAGCATCCTGGCCTGTACCAGACAGTGTGACAGCAGGAGTAGGTTTATGTTGGATATAGGAAAAATTTGTTCACCAAAAATATTGTAAATCCCTGGAACAGGCTGCTCAGGGAAGTGGTTGAGTCATTATCCCTGAAGGTATTTAAAAGACATGTAGATGTGGCACATGGGGACACGGTTCAGTGGTGACTGGCAGTACTGCGTTAGTGGTTGGATGTGATCATCTCAGAGGTTATCAGCCAATAGGTTAGATAATTATTTGATTTCTTTGGTATCTCTGAGGTCTGCAAAATAAGATTGCAGTTTTCATGAATAATTAGTTTTTGTGCTTTAGAATAAACCCCGAAATGCAGAAGATACAGTAATATATATATATATATATATTGATAGTGGTTGGACATGATCATCCTAAAGGTCTCTTGCAACCAGAATGCATCTATGATTCCATGATTAATAAACAGCTCACAAAAAAACCCACCTTTACTGAAATGTAGTCATATTAAGAGCTTCTCAAAGCACACTGACTAACAACTAGGGACTTTTAAAAAGTCTGTTTGGTGATAATTCCTTAGCTAAAAACACAGCCCAGTGCTGCTTTTGAACATTTTTCCTTCATAAACAAAAAGCTAGCGTACAACTCTCTGGATTCACTCAGGAACACTGACAGATTATTTTATGTTCTGTATCACTAATGGCATTTTCTTATGGTGCCTTGTGTTTATCTGAGAGCCTCTTCAAATTTGAAGGCAGGCCCGTCTTATTAACATGTGTGAAGCCATACCACTGCAGAGGTGCTGAGTAGAAACAGAAGATCTTTCTGCATAAAACCCTGAGAGATGTGATCTCTCTCTACTGCCTCTCCACCAGGGTGGAGTTAAGATATTGCCCTTTTCTGGAGCGTTGGCAGATAAAATTAGCCCTGCAGATATGTATCCAGAGCCACAGACGTGTGTGTCTTGGCAACTGTCTTATCACCCATTTATTATTCAAGTCAGGAGTCATATTGGAGAGGGACTTTTGATAAGGGCATGTGATGATAGGACAAGGGGCAATGGTTTTAAACTAAAGCAGAGTAGATTTAGAATAGACATTAGGAAGAAGTTCTTTACTAGGAGGGTGGTGAGACACTGGAACAGGTTGTCGAGGGAAGTTGTGGATGCCTCATCCCTGGAAGTGTTTAAGAGCAGCCTGGGTGAGGGGCTGAGCAACCAGCTCTAGTGGGAGGTGTCCCTGCCCATGGCAGGGGGGTTGGAACTCGATGATCTTTAAGGTCCCTTCCAACTCGAGCCATTCTATGATTCTATAATGATTTTATGATTCTATAATCATTCTATCATTCTTCTGTCATTCTATCATTCTATATTCTAAGCAGACACCTTCCAAACCTGACAGTATTTTTCTTATGCCTCACCAGAAAGAGTTTCCTGTACACACTGGTAAACCCACCTTCGCCAGGGTGCACAAGGAAAAAAAAAAGAGAATAATTAGATTGCTGACATGCTCAGAATACAGAATTACTGATGTGGGGGGAAAAAAATAAATAATCCTTTCCTTCATCCTATTTTCTAATATTTTCTACCTGCATTAAAAGCTATCTGAGGTAAAAGGCCTGTAAGAAGTAGGAAAGGATAGTATTCAAATATGCAAGTAGCATTTGACATGGCATTGAACTGGTGTGATAAGGAGTCAGAGATGCTGTTCCGTTACAACTAATCCATAGGAGTGCCTGAGATCCCTGGTCTTCTGTCTTCAGTAGCCACAAGTCTAGGAGACATCATTTCTCCACCTAATCCACACTGGATCCAACGGTGACCTTGTATCTCCTTCCTGAAATGGCAATAGTAACGACACAAATATGGAAAATGTATTGGCTAGTTTTGTGGAATTAGAAAACTTGCTCTCATGTGTGCCAGGAGTGTTTACATGGCCATTTCTCCCCTGCACTTCTTTTTGGCTGACTGTCGATTTGACATGTATGCACTTAATGGCAAGCAAATCTTAAGCAAGTTAGAGGCGAACTCGAAAGAGCTGGTTAGGGTTAGAATATGGACCGATAGTAGGAACTGATGTGATTTTCAGCTCTGGCCAAATGACAACAACGTGATTCAGCAGTGAATGATACCCTAGGATTACTGACGTCAACTGAATTCATTTCTGTAAATCAATGGAGCTTGGAAATGAGAACAGTCAGGGACAGAAAATTTTACTGGAAAACTTCTTACTAGTCTCTAGTCCAAACAAGAATGAGATCATTTGATGGTTTTGGCTTCTGTGTGATTATGTTTATTTAAAGAAACAGAACACTATTTAATTATGTATGTGAATGCTTGGAACATATAATTACTACCCAACAGGCAAACTCTGTTTGGGTTTTTTGGAATGCCAGTGGGCTTTTATTAGTTCAGCCCATCATTCTGTTGTGAAATGGAAATGAAAAGTGGAAAATATGTTTTCCTTCTCTAGGGATCACTTCAGCTCCTTTTTCTCTTTATTTTATCAGACTTCTTGTTGCTATGGGGGTCTTGAAGGCCTATTATTAAAACACCCTGCAGTCCTAAGGGAAGAAAAGCAAGCTGGTGCTGCAGATGGGAGCAGTGTGAATGGAATAAACTATAGGCATCAAAGAATTCCAATAAATGCAGTAAAATCTATGCGTTATTCTCTTAATCTTTCCAAAGTTCAGTTGGAGTTTCCACCTTTGACTTTTCATTTCTTTATGAATGCAAGGTAACTCGTAGTACCTTCAAATATAAAAATACCAGAGTAAAATACAAGTTAGTTACGCTAACTCTTCTTGGGTCTCCTTGTGCACAAAACGAGTTAAATCCAAGTTAATCTATTCTGTACAGATATCCAACCTGCAGCAGGACTGGAGGTCATATAAAATGCACACAGAAATGACATCTTCATAAGAAAAAGAGAGCAAAAGATACAGGAAACACTTGCCAGTCTTTAAGCGCTAGTTTAATCTATAGATTAAGCCTATTAAAAACTCACCTGAAAGTAGTTTTTACAATAATTTCACCATCATACTCAAGAAAAATAAATCTGGAAAATAAGATGGTCACTGGGATATCTGGCAAGACTGAAAACTTCGCTACAGGTAACACATAAGCTTTCTGGAACTTAACTGAAATGGATAGTATAAGCACACACCGTATTTTTATTACTTGTATTTTCTTTAGATGTATACAGTAAATATTTAACATTGCCAAAGAATATCCATGCACACTGATTAAGATGATGATGTTGAACATAAAGCGAGCCACAGAACCTTCTAAAAATTGTGCAAAAGGCAAGTGAAATGATACAAATGGAATGCATCAGAAGGATCAGAGACGTTTCCCATTTTTCAAGTCAGCATCTGCAACAAAAGATTATTTTGTGATGACCAAATGCTTCCTGGTGAACTGTAGACCCTCTAGTGACATACTTCTAAAAACTAGGAAAGAAAGCTACAGCATAAATTGGATTTTCTTTGAAACAAAGGAACATATGTCCTCCTAGAAAGCCGCATGAACCGTTTTCCAGCATTTCCTTTAATTTCAAAAGACATACTAGTTTGAGAAATACTAGCTTTATCTTGGAAGTATTTAATTCCTCATTTATGTCATTCTTCTTAACCTCAGCTTTGGCACTGTATTCATTTCAACTTGCTCATGACTTCATAGGCCCAGAGAGTGGATCTGCTTTCTCTTTATTTATTTTTTAAAATTATTTTATTTTTTTCATGTCCTCTGATGAGCTTGGCAGCTAGTTTTAGTCTATCTTGATCTCCTGCTAAGACAAAGATTGTCTGGTATCCGCCGAAGTCTGTTGAGTCCCTGTAATGAAGCTTGAAAAACTTTGTAGAAGTTTCTGGGAGAATTATACAGATGCATGCACTCTCGTGAGACCCCACCTGGAGCACTGCGTCCAGTTCTGGAGCCCCTATTTCAAGAAAGATCTGGACGTGCTGGAATGTGTCCAGAGAAGGGCCACAAGGATGATCAGAGGGCTGGAGCACCTCTCCTAGGAAGACAGGCTAAGAGAGTTGGGGTTATTCAGTCTGGAGAAGAGAAGGCTGTGAGGAGACCTTACTGTGGCCTTCCAGTACCTGAAGGGGGCCTACAAGAAAGCTGGGGAGGGACTTCTTGGGATGTTGGGTAGTTCTAGGACTGGAGGGAATGGATTAAAACTAGAGATGGGTCCATTCACATCGGACATTAGGAAAAAATTCTTCCCCATGAGGGTGGTGAGCCACTGCAATAGGTTGCCCAGAGAGGTGGTGGAAGCCCCATCCCTGGCAGCTTTTAAGGCCAGGCTGGATGGGACTTTGAGCAACCTGACCTGGTGGGAGGTGTCCCTGCCCATGGCAGGGGGGTTGGAACTCGATGATCTTTAAGGTCCCTTCCAACCCTGGTAATTCTATGATTCTGTGATCCTATGTGTGTACCTAAGGACAAGATTTTGAAGGTATTACATTATGCATCAATAGAGGCTGTACTGCTCTTAAAGCTGTTCCTATCAAAAGCTTTTGCCTGCCTGCCCAAAACAACACCTGTTGCTACCATTTCTAGATATTATTCGTGTAAACATGCTGGCAAAATGAGTACCCACTGAACATGAAAACAGGGGCTAAATGTGAAAACAAGAAATGGAAGAGACAACTATAAAGGACGCTGGGCTTACCAAAGTACAGACTTATATACTCCCATAGAAGACAAAATACACTTTTTTTATGCTTCTTTTTCTACATGCCTTCATTGATTCCAGTTTTCAGAGTGTTTGACTTGAAAGGAACGATAGTACAGCTTTGCAGCTCCTCTTCTAGAAATGCTTTTAATATGGGTAACCAGCAGGACTGCGTGAATGATGGCTCTTAGGTTTTTGCAGCTGAACTAAAAGTCTGGAAGAAGTAAATAAGGCCGTTTGTGTCTGGTGTCCTGGGTTCAGCTACGATAGGGTTGATTTTCACCAGAATTAATTTTCCCAATTAATTTTAAGTGGGAGGTGAGGCCACAGCCAGGATAGACAACCAAAGGGCTGTTCAATACCGCACTGATGGCATGCCCGCTATAGAAAGGTGGGGGGCAGGCTGGGCAAAGCGTGGGGTCTGGTGGGACCATTGCACCATAGTCTTCCTCTTTTCATTCCGTATCACTCGGTTTGTGTGTTGTTTCATTACTCTTACTGTTGTTGTTACTTCTCCTTCAGCATTGTTGTAGTAAATTCTTCTTAACTAGCAGGGTTTTGTACTTTTGTCCCTCTTCTCTTCCCCATTTTAGGGTGGGGCAAGTGAGTGAGCGGCTGTGTGGAGCTCAGCTCTCTGCTGGGTCTAAACCATGACAATCTGGCCAGAATGAGCAGCCTGTCGGCACTTCTGTGTAATTTTGGTCTTTTTTTGAGAGAGAAACGCAGGCACTGGTAAAGCGATACCATCGTGGCTACAAAGCTGCTTACTCCAGGCTTCATTCAAGCTGCGGCTGAATGCAGTGCTATCCTACTACTGCATGTCCATACACACTTTATTCATCATCTCCTGATCCTGAAATATACAAAATATATATGATTTTATTCCGAACTACCTTATGCACACGCGTAAATAAATTCATTTCATTTTGCCCCGACCCACAGAGGTCTACATTTTTAAATAATAGTTTTTCATTTTGATTTAACTGAAGTACATAAATAGCTGCAAAATGCTGTAATCAACATAGTGCTCAGCTCCTTCCCACAGGTGGTGTCCAGCTCTGAGGCCTTCTGTGGAGGAAAGCTCTTTCCTGGCTGACTGACAAGCACTTGACAAGAAATTGGTTCGTGAGAGTCATAAATGCAGCAATCTTGCCCCAGAGTCACATACATTATGTTCATAGTACATATCTGTCATTATATGGCACTAAATGCATTGGAATGAACTGATTTAATTAACTTTCCTGAATCTAGATTGAAATGGATAAAATACTCTGAAGCTTTTCTAATCAAAGAAATGCTCTTGAAAGCTAATATTTGCATTAGACCTTACCAGTACCAATATATACTGCAGGATCCAGAAGCTCCTTAACTTTATTACTAATTTACACTGGAACTATAATAGGTTAATACTTGTATTAGCACAGCACAGCTGAAGGCAGAGCCTGAATGTGAAGCTGACATTTTGTGTTTTAAAAAAAATGATATTTAAGAAAGTTCAGGGAAGGGGGAGGTGAGGACGGGAGTGTTAAAGTGTAATTAGCACCAACATTTTTACATAACTCCGTCTTAAGGCTGAGGGAAATCCAACAATTTCTGCAAGTATGCTGAAAGGAAAGTATTCCAAGTATAACGGTAGAAGACTAGGACATCTGGACAAAGTGCCCTTTATTATCCTACCATTGTGGACACTTTGACAGTAAGGCAGAATTAAAAAGGTCAATAGAAATAGAAGTATAGAGTATTTCTTTCAAATTCAAGTTGATAATAAAGGTAAAATAAGGGATTATGCCAAAGTTGTTCCAACTCTTGCCATAAAATACCTCCTTTTTCAAGACTTGTATGGTTATTAGGCTGAATATGGATTGCAAG
This sequence comes from Baryphthengus martii, assembly GCA_013396935.1. NCBI lineage: Eukaryota > Metazoa > Chordata > Aves > Coraciiformes > Momotidae > Baryphthengus > Baryphthengus martii. The sequence goes on from VWZK01017969.1 coordinate 180,897, forward strand.
TTGTGCTAAAATAGTTGAGTCTTTCAGGACTGTGGCTACCACTATAACCACAAGAAGAATAACACTTTTTGTTAATGCTTCAGGCCCTCTTTTAGTGTAGGGATATTGTAGATGGCAATCCTATCCAGGGAATTCTCCAACCTCCATAAAATTATGGGGGAAAGCATATAATATTCAGATGAATGAAGCACTATTTTATGCCTGTATACCAAGACATGGCTACTTTTTCTTAACATCAATGAATTAAAATAAAAATCTACGAAGTTAAATAATAAGCTTCATAATGACTCAAAATTCAGAGCTAACACAAAAAGAACGATACAAGTTTAAGGACCCTCTTAGTGATACAAGTTTATTTATAGTCGTAATAACAGATCACAGGAACTGTAGAAGTGAAGCTGAGCAAAAAGTCTTTTAATATCCACCTGGCAGAAGTGTGTGTGATTTCAAAAACTATTCTTGTCTTTTTGCGATGTAAATAAACTTCTTACAAAGTTTTTCAGCAGAAAAAGAGAAATATATACCGACAGCTTACACACTGGTGCTTACAATACATCTTTGAAGTGACAGATGGGCAAGTGCAAGTTTCTAGAAACTGAGTCTCAATTTCAAATAAATACACTGTTCGGTACATTGGTGATAATACTGATACGCCTTTTATCTCAGAAACTATCCTAAAGAGTTTCCTCAGAGTCTGCCATCACTTAAAGCGTTTTGTGGAAAATCCCTAATACTTCTCAAATAATGTTTCACTTGTCTTGAACTGTCTAACAGGAATTAACATATTAACAAAAGATACTGGAAACAAGAGTTCTCATTCAAAATGAAATTCCAGTATTTTAAAAACTCCTTGCATTATGATTTCAAATAAAATTCTAAAACTTTGAGTATTTGTGTTAAAATTATATAAATATATGTAAAACAATATTTTGGAGATCAGAATTCCATTTAAATTTTTTTTATGCTAGAAGACTGAATATTTGAAAATATATTAAAACAATAAAAAAGGAAATATTTTTATTTAAAATGGAAAATTTCAGCAATATCAAAACAAGTAAAACAATGCATTTTGAAGACCCAAATTATAATTTTAGTTTTAATTAATAATTTTCTGTGAAATATTATATGGGGAAAAGTAGTTTTATTTAAAAAGCACAAACAATGAAGCGAGTTATCGCTATGTTTTTGGAACAACTATCAAGTTTTTTCATGATTCAAAAACACGGACGGCACCTTTACAAGTTATATGGGAACAATATCCTAACTCAGAGAATATGCAGTCAGTATTTAACATGAGAAGCACTAAGAAGGAAGTGCAAAGGAGACTTGGTAGATGTCTGTATATTGTAATTAGAGATCTACCAGGTTTGGTTTATTTTCACTAATGCTTTAAAGCAGTGGGTTTGTATTTGTCTATTTATATTTCATCCTTGCACTTTTCCCTACAAATGTAGGTAAGATAATGATGAGTCTTCTTGAGAGACAGGCATTTCTCTTTGCTGGGTAGACATCACAGGATGTCTTGGTGACATATTCCTTGGTGACATCACAAGAGATAGTACGCAGGAAGTCAAAAGGACCAGCATAATTTGAAGATCAGAGGTTTTAAAGTCAGGAAGGAAGGCAAAGGACCCATAAAGCAGGGGATGTGAAACCAGATAAGAAATGTGTTGTCATGTGTTGCATGACTGCTGATGAAACAAAGTGAACAAGATGAAATGATAAAATTGTCAAAGGTCTCTACTTTTTTGTTTCTTAAAAAATGTTTAAATGAAACTATTTAAAACAGCTCTCACTCTCCTGTAGCAGGATGTATGGGCTTCATTTAATTTGAATTTACTGCTACAGCTATTTTGTGTTTTTTCTAATGGGTAATGCGAAGTGGAGACCGCTTATTGTGCCCCCACACCAATACAGAAGCCTTTCATTATTCTCCTTTTCTCCTGCCTAGCACAGTAAAACAATTTATCTTTACGATGTGTATATCTGTGAATAACGAGGGAATAAAGTCTTTAGCCGCTTAATAAGCAGCTCAAGTGCTGCTTAAATTCTGCTAGGCTTCAAAAATGCTGTTGTCTCTTTGCCTCACTGAATCTTAGAGGTAAGTACATAAAACTTCTAAGAACTGTAAGAAGATTCCTGTAGGGAATGAAATTTCTTTGTGCTGAAGTTTTGAAATGGACACTTAAAATGTTTCAGACTGTTGGCCTTCTTTACCAGTGCCCTAAGTGTCAATCTCAATGAATTTATGTCTATAATTTGTATCCTTACCAGGCTCTGTAGTGCTGTTAGTTAGTTAGTTGCACTGCTTTATAACCACTTTCTAATAAAAAAATGGCACTCACTAACACAGATCTGAAAAAGAAAACCCAATACTTTTCACTTTTCACATTTTTTATTTTACCTTTTTTTTTATTAAGAAAAGAGGGGTGGTAATCTGCTTTCTCTTCCCCTCCCCTTTTTCATTTTGTACATCTCAGTACCTTACTGTAACAGCTGGTGGTTTCACATAACCATTAAAATATCTGTATCTATTCTTTGTTTCTTCCAATTTTGCTATAGCTAAATTTCATTAACACTTTAGGAAATGTGAACATTTTCCTTCCATCTGTTAGATGGCTTTTAAAACCCATTTACTTTGATTTGGCAAATCTGGAAACAGCTGGCAAAAATGTATTTTTATTAAGTTCCTCAGATTCATATTTACAAGATGTGTGACTTTTGTACTCTTTCTTAAGGTCTGTAATTGGTTTCTATTTCTCAACTGTGCAATTTCTTTCTAAATGCTAATCGGCCAGGTGGTCAGATTTAGTTATCATTCTGCACATTAACTAGTTTCACGTGTCTCAGTTTAAATGTCTAGAGCTGATGATTCAAATGATGTGCTTAAAAACTATATGAATAGTTATTTAGTTCACAGCCGTTACCTTCTTTTTCATTTTAATTCTGAAGTTGACTGTGGCAATTAAGTAACCTAAAAAACAACGTGAAAAAATAGGTTCCCTGTTTACAAAAAAAGTTGATATTTTGCAGCCTATGATCTGCCATCAGAGTAAAAGATTTGGGGATAGCAACTGGTTCATGTCCTCCCCGTTAGCTCTTTCTGCTTAGTTTTGGCTGTGAGAGCCTCAACTTGCTCCAGTTTTACAGCAGGAGGCATTCTGAAGCCGGTGAAAACCACCGATTTATTTCTACAGTGACAAGGCCAGGATTCTGGTCTTTTAGAGCTGTAGAAGGTATATCCGTGTGTGTGAATCTATTGACACAGAAAAATGATGCTTTTGAGACATATTCTTTGATCTGCTACATCTGCTTAGGGCTGTATCCTGCCAGCAGACTTTAACTATTAAAGTGGGGCTAACCGAGCCAGGGCAAAATGTGATGGTGTGAAAACAGATTGCCGACAGAATGATGCTTAAAAAAGCAAATCCAAAAACTTTCATATTGCTTGTCTGTGAAGCTGCATACAGCTGCAGTAAACCAGCATTGCTGAGATGCTTTGCCTCTAGCCATACCTGATGGGGTTTTTCAGCTCCGTGAAGATGTTTTAAGATGTCGTTTCGAAGAGTGTACAATGAGGAATAGATGTCTACAGAGCAGTGTTGGGATCTGAGATACCAAAGGCTTGTGTCACCATTCCTGAACAAATTTCATCTGTCTTTTGTACAGATCATTCACATTCTTAAATAAGAGCTCTATGTTTTACTTTTATTTTTCCATGACCGGAATGCTAAAATGCATTTCTGTCACCTCCTTAACAACCTTACTTTGTGATCAGAGTTTCAAGAGATAATTGAGTTCCAGGGAAGAAAAAAAAAAAATTATACTATAAGCATTATCATTTGAACAAGCCCACATAAATCAGAAATTTGTCATAATATTGTGACAGTGGTGTATGCATCATCTTTATGCTCAGTCTATTCCCATAGATTCTTTCATTATCTCCAGTAGATGCCATTGGTATGGGCAGAGTCAAAGACTTCCAAAACATTTGGGAATCCAGACAGTACAGATAAATCTTCACTGACTTTCTGCTGATGAGGTTAGCTTCTTTGAAATGAGGGAAATATCTGTGTTCTAAAATAATCTCTGAAAAATGTCACTAGACACTTTGGCATAGGAGGTTGAAAAATTTAAGTGATGTTTCCAAATAAAAATTGAAAAACGGAGGACTATCTAGCTCACACGACATTTTACAGTATTTCTAAATAGTATACTGATAAACAAGTGCAATTTTAGCCGCTGGAAAAGTTCCACATAGACACCAGAATATTCTTTTGCTTCACTGACAACTTGCACCATCAGATTCTAACAGAGTTTTCAGATAATAAGAATAAATTCTGCTGAGACAGTATTTGGGGTTTAGGTAACCTAGACAGTGGTGGTCTACCATAGCTGTGTTCAATTTATGCACAGACTACGTGCAAATCCCACCAGAATAAGGCCTTACGTCATTAAACAGTAACATTCAGACAGTCAGCACAAATTGCTAAACTTCCATGGGCACACACCTGCCAACGCAAATCCTTTTTGTGTAAATGGTTCTGATCCTCTGAAATGCAGCGGTTACATTTTCATTCATGTGAATGGTGCGTAGTGTAGATTTTTAGAAGGCTAAGTTATGAATGCTATCGTTTTTATTGATACGATGAACTAGAAGTGTGTTTGTCATGAAAAGCTTCATGTAACAGCTTGGCTATACTTACCTATGTCATTTAGTTGTTGACTAAATGTTGACTGATGGCTGAAAAAAGGTTCCATGCATTTCACTGTGTTGTTGTCAGTAAGGCACACAGCTGACCCCACACTGGGGTACCAAAGAAGCTACAGTGACAGGGAATGTAAAATTGGCTTGGGCAGTAGCAGTTTAAAAGCATACTTTTAACCCTGCTTGTTTTGATATGTGCCATCTAGATAACAAGGGACATCTTGCAATAACAAAGAAGCATAAGAAAGAAATTACTACGTAATGGGATATATTTAGAATACTTTAGAAGTTGTACTTCATTACAGTAATCATTTCAGAAGCAGTTCTTAAAGAATATCACATCTTCCTTTTCCCTCACTTCAATGACACAAAATCGTTTATGCTCATTGCAAGGATTCAAACCTTAGTTTGGTTGGTCCCAAGCATCTTGGACTCTCTTAGTATCTAGGGTGTTATCTCTGGAAAAGCAATACCAAACATACTATTCAAAGTCTGTGGCTCAGAAACCGGGTGTACACAGCATCCCTCATTCCTATGTATGAGATGGGCTCAGGAAGCCTGGTAATTTGCAGTCAGAAATCTTAATTTATCTTGCTTCCACAAGTCTTAGCCAAAATCTTTTGCTATTTTACAGGGATAGCAACTCTTCTCTCTTCGTGCATGCTTTTATTAAGCTCCCTAATTTGTTCCAAGTTCTTCTTGTCTCCTCTTTCATGCCATTGAGGTGAAATCTGTAACCAAGGATGGACTGAGATGATTGGGCAAGACAAAAGCAAATATCAAGCAAAAGTCTTGAGTTTTGACAGGCTTCTCTCAGACACAAGCATAAAGCAGCAGAAGACATCAGAAAATAAAGAAGACAACTGATGTGGTGCAGTAACATTTGCCCAAATTTCACAGATCAAAGAAAAACTTCCTTGGCAAGTGACTGGCACCATTTTCTCACCACTGCTCTTGTCACAACTTGAAGCCCACAAAAAAAGCATTGCCCAGATGAGTGAAACCTAAGCTATGTCTGTCCAGTTCTGACTAAATGAATCCTATCTGCACTGGAAAACATGGAAGTAAATAAATCAGCTTTGCTATATAAGTGGTGTCAGCTTGAAACCATTATTACATGGCTGAGAAAAGAGACCAAAGGGTGATAAAACATCTAGTGACAACACTAGAGATGGAGAGAGTCATGGAAATACACCTGTGATATGCAGGTATTGTGACAACTCAAACCCACTGGGCCCACAGAGTCATTCTGTCTTTGAAGGGAGCTGCTGGCTTTTAATACACAGCTTAATCTGCCAAACCAAGAACAAACCCAAAACCAAACCAAAACCTTCGATCAGATACGGCCCTCAGATGGAACAGGGCATCCCATTCTCCAAGTTGAACTGTGACTGTCCTGTCAGATTTGTGTAGCACCACCAGTTAATCCCTCAGTGCTACTGAACACAACTTCATGTAGCAAATGTCATTTTTGGAGGTCTGAGTTTCTAAAATACGTCGATTTAAGTACTAGATGTGGGGCTTGGTCTCCTCGTCATGAAATAGTAGATTTTCAGGCTTTATAACCATATTATAAAAAAACCTAACCAACAAAACCCTCACTAAATAAATCAACAGAAATTAAAGTACGTTGTTTTAAAGCTGTATGATGATCTTTGTGTACACTGTGAATGTCAGTCTCTCACGGTAGAGAATTAACTTCACAGGGCAATGAGACAAAACTGTCAGTCTCGGAGGCAGCAAAGGATACAGCGATGTTCGTATTCTCACTGAATACCAGGAACTCTAGGAGCCAGAAGGCAGAAGCGTTCTATAAAGCTGTCCAAGAGAACAAATGTAGGGCCTTGGAGCATAATTAAGCAAATAACTACTTCTGTTTGACATTCTTCACCAAAAAACATGCTATGTCCTATGAATTCAAAGCATACAAGTAAACAAAACACGCTCCCTTTTCTCTTGCTCCCCAAGTACAGTAATCCAAAGAACATCACTTTGAATTGCTGGCTGTATTAGCTAGCACAGCCATCAAATATTCAGCTGGGAGCCTGTCTGAGTACAAATGCTGCACTCCAAATGGCAACAAACCTAAGGAAAAACACCCTCTTTTTCCCTACTATGTATATGATTACGAATAATTCCCTGGCAGTTATTTAAAGAAGATTGTATATCAAATCACCTTTGACATCTTATTTTTATGCTTCCAACTGAAAACAAAGGACAAACACAGCATTAAGCTGAGTACTTGCTGCATTGTAGAGATCTAATATGCATCGTTGGTGGACTATGCAGAAAACAGGACCAAACCAAGTGCCTTCACCTTAACCGTTAACTCCAAATCTAACGGGACAGATGTTTACAAACTGATATTTATCCTGCTCTGTTTAACATTCTTTGAGTGTAAGGCTGCACATTTTCAGGTATTCAGCATCACTCTCCAGTTAGTTTCCTTATTATTCCTGCTCCAGGTTACACAATACTACCTGAAATGAAGATGTATGTTAATTCTACTCCTGATATAGAAAATAGGGAGGATGTTTAAAATACCATTGACGTGTTCGTTTAGCACATGAAAGAAAATAATTAATAAATAAATACTATATAGCATAAGATCATGATTCCTGCTACTTCTGTCTGCATTCTCATTCACTGACTGTGCAGTATAGCAATAAAAAGGAGAGAAATCTTGGTGAAGCACATTCACAAGGGCCTCCTTCACACCCCATAATCTCTTAATGGCAGGAGCTAGGGCACTTAGGATCCCAGACCTGAGAATCAGGAACCTCATCATCCATCTTGACAGACCATTACAAAAATGTGCCATTTCAAATTTAGAAATACCATGAATGCCCTCTATTTTGAGTCCTCTACTTCTAATGAAGGGATTTGTATTGTTGATCTTGTAATTTGTAACGTGTTAAGGCTTCTACCTCCCAACTAGGCACCAATAACTATCTTATATATTGTCCTAACTTCATTTGCCAAAAAGTGCATGTAACCTTCTTAAATTCATATTTTTAAGAGAGCAGTAAGTATGAAAGCTTTGAGACACAATTTCAAATGTATCTGACTAACGTATCTGTATGAAAACACACATTTCATTAAAAATACGTAAATACGCGGTCACACACCAAAACGTGCCATGGTGTAGAAAATTGGAAGGACAGTGGTTCGTTCAGGGATGAGAGAGGAGAGCACCTTAGGAAGACCATCTATTGTTTCTAGGTAAAACTGAGTCAAACTGTCCTAACTGTGCTCATGCAGTTTCACAAATATAACAGATGTGTCCACTGAAAGAAAAAAGTTCAACCCACACTGTGCATTCATTGAAGCAAGTTTGTAAATGGAAAGTGGAGTTTTAGAACAAAAAAAGGCAGTTTGGGTAGCTTCAAGCTTAAGGGCGCACATTCTGGTGATTAAAAAGCCTGTATGTCATTGCTGCTTTGCTCTCTTCTCCAGGCTGCACTGAAAGGGTACATAGAAACAGGCAATATTGCTGACAAAACTGAACAAACAACTTTTTTCCTAAACTAGCAAATGGGTGTGTTAGTAGTGAATGTAAATGAGAGTGCTGACTATCTTGCTTCATGACAAGTTTTAGATGTTGTCAAGCATTTTGTGAGAAAGATGTTTTCCATATCCAGCTGTTGATAAGCAATTTACAACTGTGTTGTGTTATTTTTCCTTTTCTTCCTTTGCCCAGTGGCATAAAATAGCACTAGAAATTTATACCTTTTAGTATCTTCCTAAAATTAGCTATGGTATTCACTTCCTCTGAATGCTACGATGCAAAAAATATTTAACTTATCAAATTATGTTCCATGTTAATTACCATGATCAAGCAGAAGAATTTTGTGACAGTCTTCTAAAACTATACTTAGTCATTAAAATAATACTCCTGGTAAAACGTGTTCTTCCTCTCACTTCAGTTTGAGGCAGACAACTGTACGCTTGGTATTGAGCCAGTGAATTCTTAGGACATCTTCTCAACGTAGATGAATATTTTAATGCTGTGACAATTGCTGTATGCTCTTTAGAGTAGCGTATAGAAAGCCCTATGAAGATCAAGATCTTATTACCTTAGGAATTGTACAAAGTCACATTAAGAGAAAAGCCTATGGTATAAAAAGGTTAGCAGAGAGGAGGGACTCAGCAAGGCTAAGTGATCTCTAGCAGATCAGCAGAGCAGGTTGCTGGCAGAGATGTGGATGGATCTCAGTTAATTCCAGTTTATGGCCAGACCCACCAGGGTCATGTTAGCTAAACTTTTACATACCAAAAGCATTGCAAATACACAGCTGTACCTCACTGAAAAATCTTAACTAAGGATCAACCTCACTGTGCTTTTGTACTTCTTCCGATGGCACTGCACCTCCGTACTTACCAGCTGATGGCAATGCACTGGACAGTATTCTACATTTGGGAACTTCTTGCAGACAGCTTCAACATGCAAAGCAAAACGTGAAGTGTGTGATACTTCCATCCAATTGGTTTGTTGAACTTCCTAGAGGCCGTTAAGAAGTTTTGAGTGATCCTTTTCTGTGAAATGATGCCAGTTTTTGGTGGAATGGAGATAAAGTAGATTGAATTTCCAAACTATTGTCTTCTTTCTGTCTGAGCGGAGGCAAAATCTCTAGTTTCTAATCTAGGGGATATGCACGCCAAAAAATAAAACACTCTTTCTTATCAAGAGCAAGACATGAAAGTTTATGTTAAGTACACCCCTATGGCAAGTTACTGACCTCAGCCTATGGCCACTGTGCTGCTGCATCCAAAGAACACTCCCAGTCAAACTCAGAAACTGACCACGACATAGTGCATTCATAGTGAAATGAATTTGCTTAAATTGCCTGGTTTTGGTAGCATCTGCAGTACAGCCTGGTTGGTTATAACATCTAAGTTGAGATTAGTCACCTAAAGTAGAAAGGTTGACATTTTAAATTAAAGTTTCAAATGAGAAACAAGTAATGCAAATACTCAAAATCAAATGTCTGTAACAAACCACTCAACTGAGTGTTAGGGCCACAAAAATGGTCAGAAGGCTGGAACATCTCTCCGATGAAGAAGAGCTGAGAGTGTTGGGGCTGTTCAGCCTGGAGAAGAGAAGGCTCTGGGGAGTCCTTATTGTGGCTTTTCAGTAATTATAGGGGGCCTATGAGAAAGATGGGCATCATCTTTTTAGCAGGGCCTGTTGGTTTTAAACGAAAGAGAAGAAATTCAGATTAGATAGAAGGAAGGAATTTTTTACACTGAGGGTGGTGAAACATTGGAAGAGGTTGCTCAGAGAGGTGGTCAATGCCTCATCCCTGGAAACATTCAAGGTCAGGCTGGACATGGCTCTGAGCAACCTGATCTAGTTGCAGATGTCCCTGCTCGCTCCAGAGGGGTTGAACAAGATAATCTTTAAGGGTCCTTTCCAAATCAAAGCATTCAGTATTTCTGTGATGATATTTGTTCAACATATTCTTGTTACTTCAATTAACAGAGAATTTAATTAAAATATACTCTCGCCATAGAAAAGAAGGAATGAAAGAGTCATTTAAGTTGTTTCAGTGAGTAGTTTAGCCATATCTACTTCAATCTAATGAGCAATAAAGGAGAATCTTTGTTTATATTTGAAATCTTTATTCAATTACATATCCAAATACAATCCAGATGTCTCTGCACAATGCTCTGTGCATATGTTGAATAGCTTGTTTCTTCCTTTTGTTTGGTTACTAAATAATGAAAAATGCTGCTGTCTTTTACTTCAGTTTTTCTTTTGGCAATGAGCACTGGATATGCTAACCAACATCTGATATACAGCTTACTAACTTCTGTAGTATTTCTTGGAGAGGATCCATTTGTCCTGTCAGGAGATTTACCTCAGACTCTCTATTTTTGTAGTTTTATCTGCAGTAGGTAATACGTTGTGTTCTACTTCCGTTGTCCAAAAAAAATAGCTTTGGCACAGTCAGTAAAACCAGTGAAATTTAATGGATTGTTCTGTGATTTCATTATTTTTCTGTAGTGTGCTATTGTATTGCTGGCTTTAATCAAATACCCAAGGCAATTATAATATGCATTTGAAATTACTCTGAAAACAAAGATTAGCCTTTACATGAATAATTTGCATCAAATATTACACACAAATGTGCTCTGTCAGTAGCTCATTGACCTTTGCCTCTTCATTTTTCCTACCTCTATGAAGCCAGTGTAAATCATTATTACATAAGAGTGCGTTGCAGAATATGTGATGGAGGAAGAAATGCACACAGCTTCTACTGCTTTTAATAGTGTTGAAAAATACAATAAAAACTCACTTGCTTGAGCTGATGCGATTCGCCATAAAATTTTTGTCACTGAAAAGTTCATATTAAATTTGTCTTAAAGTGTTAGGTGCATTAATTTGTTTAATCTAAGAATTCAGAAACATTAAAATTTATCACGTAAGTGCTACTTTATTTGAAAATATGGTAACTATTCTCTACTTAAGTATTAAGAAAACACAACACGGTTTCAGCTGTGGAAGTTTCTACTCCTGTTTTTCCTCACAAAAGCTTCCAGTTGAACTTGGCAGAGATATGAAGCTGCATTCCCAAAGCAGCTGTTGGGCATCTAGTTGCTATTTTGCTGCATCTCTTCCTTACTGCCTTATGACTTCTCCTATTATACTTTCTCCCTGTCACAGAGAGGATGATGCATGGTTATAGTTGTACCATTTAAACAGAGATGGACCATCATGAGAGACAAAAAAAAAAAAAAATCAGATTCAGCACCATTTTCTGCTAAGTTATTTGTGGCTGCAGGCAAAAGATTATTTCAAAATAAAATCCTCCGTAGAAGCTGGTGATGAACAAGACCTAAGAGAGGCCAAAACCAGTCTTTTACACAAAGATAAATTTTAAAATTTGACAGAATTACCTTAAGCTGTAACTGTGCTCATTGTTTTACTCGTAGTTTTACATCTGAAAATAAAGGAGGATTTTCCTAAAAGACTTCTAAAACGGAAGTGATAAAACATATTAATCTGAAGTCAAGGCTGACAGATTTAATTCCTAGATGAATATAGTGAAACAGATAGGAAATTCTAGGTTAAGTTTCTAGTACAAAAAGGTACAAATCACTTCCTACTTTTCAGACGCTATTTCATTCTTCATGTCCATGTAGAAGTAGAAATAGAGTAACTGATTAGTTACTAAGATTATCTCTGACTATTCTTTACATGATTTTATCATACATTTCTGGTATGTCAGGAATCTACACAGTATCTGCTCTTTCAGAATTTCTATAGAACCTTGTATCTGAAAAAAAAATCCCCAAACAACCGAAATTAAATCTGCTTATCCTTCTTTACTACTGCATAATCAGATCATGGTGCCATGATTACTGCTGCTAGACACTGAGTTCAAAATTGATAGTGGAGATTTGCCAGCGTTTGTGTCATTTCTTTTGGAGCAATCTGAAGATGCAATAGAGAGCTGATGTGATGCAAGAAGGCTGACTATCAGAAAGAGCCTGTCAGTGCAAAAGTAACCCAGGAATGTTTCTAAACGTACTTAAACCAGATGGACCAGTTCCTATGGGATCATCATTCAGAGCATGTGGCCTCAGATTTTTTCAACCCAAAACTCAGAGGGAGATTTAATGTAGTGTTGAAGAAGAGTTTTAGATACCCGATTACTGCAGATTGCAGCTGAGAAGTTGCATTTTTTTATCTCATAAATGTTCTCTGTTCTCAAATCCTCTGCTGTCTTCAGTGGATAACAAAATCAGCAGAAATCTAAACAACAACTCTCCCATGTACTGCTGCAGTAAGTGCTGAGGGTAGCCCTCTGCTGCAGTCCATCACCACTTGCATGCTGACTGCAGCAGTTTCTGCCCCCTTTTGCGTATGTCCACCTGCACAAACTAGCCCATGTTTTCAGCTCCTGGGAGCTGCCCTCCGGTCTGGGAGACAGGACAGGTTTTCTCTAGCACCAGCTCAGTGAGAGTTACCACTGCCCCTTCAGAAGTCAGCTGAAGACAGAAGGTTAAAGTACTCTTTGACCAGCAATAGCTGATAGACATTATTAGAAATGACAACTTTGCTAACTGAAGTAAAATACTCTGGGATCTATGTAGCAGCACCAACAGCTGCACCAGTACACACCAGCAGGACCAGCACACACCTTGAGGCTTCCAGAAGTTCCCAGAAAATCTGGAAGCAGAGCCCACAAGTTGCAGCGCAAACCACCGTGTCTATTAGCAGCATCTATTTCCACTGCTTGTTTACTGGATAAGCCTGAAACTAGGGATGACTAGAAGATGATCAAATGTTCAATTTTTCATCAAAACAGTGTATTAAAAAAAAATAAAATCTTTGGTGGTAACTGCAATTTTTCAGTGTTTCAAGATCTAAAGGAAGTATTTCTTTTATCTTTTTAACTCCACTGAATTTTGACTTCACTTTCTGGTCAAATGTTTATCTGAATAGAAGAGTTAATGTTAATGATTTTATTAAATAGGATTATTAAATATTTTCTCATCAATAAAATGTGCAGCAATCTTGTAAATAATGAACTTTCTGGTGCTGCCCCTTTGACATATCTTAATTGAATCTTTCGTTACTGATTCTATTCTGTGAATATTTTAACTGCTTTTGGCTTGATGCTGGACAAAAGGAAATCTTCAAACGTAGAACTTTTCTAGTGATCTCTATATTGCAGAACAGAGATTAACTTCCAAAAATAGATAGCTTGGAGCAAAGGAAGGAAAATACAAAGAGCATTATCAGAGCCCAGAAAGTCTTCAGAAAAATAATATCACAAAACCCGAGTGTGTCCATGTACCCAAGTTGATAAGTGCATTGCAAAATGATAAATAAGCATATACCACGTGTGGCCCTTTCAGCAGAGAAGTACTTTTTTTTTTTCCTTTTTTTTTGTTCTGGTTTTGTTTTGTTTTGTTTTGTTTTGTTTTGTTTGTTTTATAAAATTACAAGGTAGTATCTTTTATAAACACAGCAAACTTTTTTAGTTAACTTTGGAATGGATGGTAGGAATGCAGAGTTTTTTTGTGCTGCCAGACATGTGTCCAGAGCATGGACAGACAGGGAAGTACATAAGGGCAAGTCTCTTGTATGTCCCCAGTCAGATTAGCTACTGCAAACTAAAAACCGAAACTATAGCAGGAGGTTTGTTCTTTTTGGATAGCTTATGCTGAAATAACATTTCTATACCTTAAAAATAATCCCAAATGACAAAAAAATGCATTCACATCAGGTAATTTACATCATAAATGCTATATCATTTCAGCATTGTTATCCTCTCCAAACGTTTGTAATTTCACCTTCCTAAAATTCTGCTGAAATTACCTTTTTTCCCCTTCATACGTAGTGCAACGCTTTTTCAGATGTTTCACGCTGATAGTGAAGGATTCAGTGTGACTTTGCCAGAAGTGTTTCTCACACTGTTGTTAAATTTTTCAGCAAGGAATTAGAAACAAATGAGTGAAAATGCCAGCTGTATTTTTCTGAAACAAGGTTTGTTTTTTTTTCCTGCAGCCACTGCCACAAATCTACGTAACAACCTTTGACACTCAGCTCTCACGTTCATGTTTTCTTCTCAATGCTCTTTTTATCCTTTGTCAGAAGTGATATGCCTGGTGTTATGAAACAAATTGCAAAAATTATTTTTAAATTTTTTTTTTCCTTAGTTTCACTTATAAACTGATCCCCTGTTCGTTTCACACTGGTATACTTAGCTCTTCAGCAATGCTTTCCCTTGTAAGACACAGATGAGATATCTCAGCTCTTTAACTTGTATAGTAATGACACATATTGCCAGATTTTAGCAAATGTAACATTTAAGATTGTTAACAACAGGAATGAAGTGTTTAATGCCAAGTGTTTCACTAGATGGCTTTGAATACCACTGAAACAGGTACGTCTAATTTGTTAATTGTAGCAGTGTAGGCAGTAAATTTTCTTCTGTTAACAGAAATATTTACTACACATGGAAGAGCCTTGCTATATTCACTCACTAAACACTGCAGGAATTGGGCCACCAAAATTCTCTGAAGCATTATCATATTTGACTATTATAACTCATAATTCAATTGCACTAAATTCAATTGCACTATACATGGGAACAAGAGCTGAAACAGACTTTTTAATACACAGGACTTTCCATGCCCATAATTAAGTAAAAATCTGACAATTGATTTAACATCAATTGTCTTTGCGCACACAAATTATACCTTTTTTTTTTTTTCCCCCCACAAAGCATGGCATGGATTCTTAAAGTCTATAGAAATCACTTTATGTGCTCCAGCTCTCACCCTAGTATCTGTATATTTTGTAAAGTTTTGAGACTGAAGCAGAAGCTGGTCTTAATGTACCGTTTTTCTTATGCTTTCATAAATATCAGAAAAGTTAAGTTCTATGGTTTTTATAGCTAAGATCACATGAATTCGAGTATATGCACTGTATGTATGAAAGCCAAAAGGTCTATATCCCAGACAATTTGCCATTTAAACATAAGGCAAGAGAGAGTGTGAGTATATGTAATAAAGCAAACATATACAGAAACAGTAGAATAATAATGACCACCAAGACAGGCTTTGGCCTCTCTTTCTAGCAGTCTTCAGTGATTTCACACATTTTTGTAGACATCAGAGAAATTTTTTACAAGATAGACTAGTCTACTGTGACAGACTAGGAATGAGGGAAATTTTTAAATGCAATAAGAGAAGCTTTACACTAATATTCTGTCTGAGATCTCATCTTCCATCGTTTTGGCAGCTCAGGTGAATTTGTCAAAAGCTTTACTGTTTGCAACTAAGCTTGGCATAGCAGGTGCTGGTCAGTGCAGAGACAAATAAATGTGTAGGCATTTGTATTGGGGAGGGTCACTGGCGCTTGCTTCTCCTCATCAACAATTTCACTGCGTTTGCCTGCCCCAAGGGCACAGATCCTCTGTAACTACCGCGTGAGAAGAAGCTTTAATGGCTGTAGTTTAGCACTTTTAGAAGCCCACTTCTGTTCTCATGCAGATTAATCCAGGACCTAAAGATAGCCACTAACATAAGCAGCTACTGATGATCTTCATTTAGCAAAGTTAGTTGTGGATTTAGCTTGTAATGATATCCATGCCTAGGTCCTGAATTTTGCTCAGCCAATTTTACACACACTGGTATAAAGTCATTCATACCAATAAGGTGATTAAGTTTCATCAAACTTAATGTATTTTTTTTTCCCAGAAGGATAGTATGACCATTAAAATGGAGAAAATAATCTCATGTTTATAATCACTCTTTAGCTGCAGCTAAATCATTATTTCATTCAGAGCATTTTATTCAGATCCTTTTTTAAAAAAATAATGATATTGTAAACAGGTAATTTGAAGTGAAATTTAATGAAAGTCAGTCTATAAACCCACCTTCATACACACCTTTTACATAAATCTTTTCTTTATTTGAAGTTAAATGAGGCAAAAAGGGGGGAAAAAAAGTCCATTTTCTTTTTTTAATTTGCAATGTTAATCCCAAAGACTTTCAAAGTACAAAAGTAGAGGATAAATTCATGATGTAGTTTTTGGTGTTACAAATGGAATGTTCAAAGAAATGATCCATTGCCAAAGCTGTTAGTAGGCACCTGCAGCATAACTTTTTGACCAGAAGAGAAATAAAAATGCTGTCAAAACCTTTTATTACTGAATTTAAGAGGAGTGCACTCTGTTAGGAGGTCTACTAGGATAATTTCTGGAAAGCAGGAGATTTGCCTAGACAGTACGCTGCAAAAACAAATGAAAAAAACACCCCAAAACACACCAAAACCCAACAACTCAAAAAACACAGACAAGTTTTCTCTGAGTGCATGTGTGTCCTGGGTTCGGTTCGGGTTAATTATCACATGTGGCTGGTGGCCCAAGCAGTTGGGAGGGGATGAAGCTGGGAGGGGCCACAGCCCAGATAAACAACTGAACCAGCCAATGGGATAGTCGATACCATGATGATATCCCACCCACTATGTAAGAGAAGAACCAGTATGAGGCAGAGGTCTCTGTTTTTAACTTGCTTCAGCGCAGCTGGTGTAGGGAATGTTGGTGTCACTTGCTTTGTCTAGCATTTCATTGGTGCTGTCATTAGTGCTCTTGTTTTCTTCTCTTTTTGTGTTGTTCTATTAAAGTGTCCTTGTCTCAGCCTCTAGAGCTCACCTTTTTTTTTTTCTCATCTCCAGGTTTTCCTTCCTATCTCAGGGTGGGGAGGGAGGGAAGCAATGAGTGAGTGGCTGCATGGTGTTTAGCTGCCTTCAGAGGCTGAACCACAACAATACGCTTCCAAAAGCCAGAAAAAAATAGCAAAAACTCTCTTCCCTATAAATAGAAAACAAAAGAAATATCAGTCATATTAAAAGGAGAAGAGAACAAAACTTTGCAAACGTGTAGTGAAGAACTGAAGAAATCAACATGTATGTTCCCTTAAAGATCAGTGAAGAAAATACTCACTGCACAATCTATGCTTGTTTTAGGAAGCCCACAATGTTCAGGGGGGCGTAACTGGTGGCTCGTAGATCAAGTCTGGACACAGAGGACTTCTCTCCTGACAGTACACTCCCTCCTTTCCTTCGAGAAAGGCAGAGGGCAGATGTTTAAGTTGCCCACATCATCCAAACATTGAAGAGCTACCTCCTGCACACAGTCTAGTTCTAGTGCCTAAGTTCCTGCAGCTGTCTGAGAGGAGGAGCAAGCCCCTCACTTCTTTCGGATACCCCTAATATCCAAGGAAGGGATGATAGGGTTAGCTGAAGTATTGGTACTGAGATACGGTTTTGCAGAAACTGGACCTCTCAGGTTTATCTACATCTCTTTAGATGTGGCTGGTTGGGTGAAGGTTTTCTGAAGTTGCAATTTCATCCAGACTCTTGTACTGCAGCTTCACGGTCAAAAATGCTTGGGAACAAAGGTGAGTGTTACGAGAAAGAAGATTTCTTCTGAGCTTTCATATTGCACACATTTCTATCTTGACTTCACAGCAAGGTTTTGAGATAAGGAAAGTGGTCTAAAAGCTACCAGGCTGCAGTTACGAGGAATCCCCTTTTACAAGTTTATCGTTTGCCTTGAATGAGGTGCTGGGCTGGATCTTCAACCTGTTGTTCACCTCAAGAAATCCATCATAAGAATCACAATGCCTCTTCTCCACAGAAAACATCACTTACGAGTAGAAAATTCTCAAAGACTGTAAATATTGTATTTATTATTTATCTGCATTTTCTATATTTCTTCCCCCCATTTCCACTTGTCCCTTAAAAAAAAATCTATTTTTCATCACAGAGCCAAACAGCTCAGAAAAGGAAATAGTCAAATCAAAATTCATGCTGAACTCTTAGAAATCTGGAGTGACTGAGAACTGTATTTTCTAGATTAGTTGTAAATGCCTTTTTTTAAAAACCACAAACAAACCAGTTTTAAACAAACAAAAAAAGAAACCTAACAACTGTTTGAGGAGTAAAATTGACTGCTGAACTAAAGGTACAGGCAGTACTGCTTTTCCTTAACCTTCCTAATGTTGCTGCCTCTATTTCTCCCTCTTTTCTTTTTTATGATACAGGATTTAAATTATATGCTTCCCTCACCTTCCTAATTTTCTGCTTTTTTTCTTTTTAATTTCCTAAAGCTATAACTGGTTTTGATCAAATCCATCTGGCTTATCTCATTATAGCTTTCTGATTGGAATTATCTTCCCCATGGCTTTGCTCAGTCCTTACATTACTTTGCCTCCGGGAATCTGCAGTCTAGTATCCTTCCTTCTTCATCAGGTTTTCAAAATTAGCTTATGAAACGGATTTAGGAATGATATTTTCTTATCACCTGAGAACTGAAGTTTGCTTTATCATACCTCTCACTGAGTTTGCACGCAAACGGCATCTTTACATGCAACAGTGAATGTAAATACACTTCTTTAAGCACTCAAATCTCTTTCATACTAAAGCAAACAGAACATGGTGGGTTTGTTTGTTTTCGAAGTGAGTGAAACATCTATAAAAATGTCAGCAAATACGTGGAGCAGATTTGTGTAATTATGGCTTGAATGTCAGGTAATAATGTAATCTATAGTATTTAAGTAAGATTAGAGTTAATGCCAATACATTTATTGCCCTTGTTCCCTTACGACTTTGTTCAAAACTTACAGAAGTCAAAGGAAAGAAATTCATTGACGTCAATGAACTTTGGATTAGGTTCGGAATGTTCACTTGTTTTGTCTGCTCTGGTACCTAGGAACGTAATTTTTCTCATTCCAAGCAGTAAGATCCTTCCTTCACAGGCTTCAATTCTACATACTGTCAGCATAAAGACCAAGCAGCTGACAGCATTTCTGAAACCATATTATACTAATTTCTGATGCAACTGGAAGCAGACTGCATGAATAGAAGGATTTGTGCTGTCGATCACCTGTTTCTTTGCAAAGATAAGTACTTTTTTTTCAGATGATCAGGGTTTTTCGTTACAGCTGTCCTGTCAAAGTTGTGTGTCATATATAAGTGCTCCAGATTATCAGAAGTAGCGAATCTGAGTAAAGCGTTTGTGACACAAGTACCTTGCCTTTTGGAAATGGTTGAGTACCCACCTTCTGCAAATCATGGTAGTTTTAAAATGGCTTACAATTTGGTCACCAGCCCCCCCCCAGACAAACAAACAAACCGAGAAATGAAATCCAAGAATTTAGACTGACAAGTTGCTATGCATTTCTGCAAGAGCTAGAATGCATCTCACAAGTATTAATTGCCATTCGCCATTTATCTGCTTCCAAAAATGAGAAGCAAAGTTCCACGAGCTGAATATAAAGAAGGGTAAGTGCATGTCTTGCCATTAGAAATGGAAACAACCTGTATGGAGTCTTGCAGGCATAACTCATGTTTTATAGAGCACATCATTGTATTTCGTTGTTTACGAGACACAGAATGGCCTGACAAATGAGGTGTGACACAGCAAGTCAACTTTAAAATAAAACAAAGCTCTTCTATTTCTGGATCTCCTACTTTGGATTATGTCTAAACAAAACATATCCATAGGAATGGAATGATAAAATATTCAATGCATTTGAAATGTCAGGGGTTGTGGCAGTTCAGCTAAAGTTAAAAGTGAGATGGAGAGAAGTTTGGCTTTCCAACTACAGAACAGATTTTAGCTACTTTCTCGTAATAGTTACAGTTTAGGATAGTCTTCAGGAGGCTGAAATCAATTACACAGTTGATGAAAACAGAGTTCAGGTCACTTGTGTTCACTGATTCCTCAAGACTGAAGGCTCGGAAGCATTCTTAAACATATTCATTTTGTAAAATCAGTTTATATATCAACAACATATGGTAACATTAGAGCTGAAACTCTGGGCTTCTGTGTTTGTGTGGTTTTGTTTTGAGAACAAGGCCAAACTAACAAGAGATCACAGGGAAAGGTCAGATACGTGCCAGAACTTTGCTTGATTTTCTCTCTTCAGTAGAAATGCAGACTTTGGCTACATCAGCAATCTTATCACTCTACTTTCATAATGCGAAAAGTGATTACAGAGAAGATGGGGATTTCCTTTCCGTGAGAATGGAAAGCCGAGAGGAATGATGCAATCTCTCCTGCTGGAAGTATTCAAGAGTTGGCTTAAGAGATCCCTGGATAACCTGCTGTAAGGTCCTGTTTTCAATGGCAGGTTATGCTCTATGATCTCTAGCCGTCTCTTCCAGGCAAAATCTCCCTGTGGTGCTAAGAAACGCAACATTTGCTATTACCCAGATTAACTAAATTTTCATAGTGGTGGATTTTGTTTTGATGTTTCAATAGTGGCTAAATTTCCATGATGGCAAAAAACTTCAAGAGTGATCTAGGCCATGAGCCTATTTTATGGCAGCATCAACTGTACATATTATCATTCTGATGATCAGAAACATCGTAGATAATCTTAAAAAAAACTTGACCAATGCCTTACAATCATGACTGTAGGGAAGCGGTTATATTCCTTGCACCTAACTTAAAGCTTTCTCACTGCAGTTTCAGCCTATTACTTTTTTTTTTCCAGTCAGCTATGGACACAATTACTCTATTCTTAATCAGTTTTGAGCATATTTTTATAACATTCTCCCTCTGTTTCTTCTTCAAGCTAAGCAACCCCTTCATTCTGCCTTCCTTATTGGGTGCTAGACCTTGATGTTTCAAATAGAAAAGCTCACAATTCTCTCTGTGGAGACAGTTATCGTAAAAGACTTGGTACTTAGTGTTTCCTCCCTCTCACCCCTTCACTGAAATTATTGGGAATGGAGCACTGATATGGAAGTCTGCCCTACATTTAGTAATTGTTCAGCGCAATGACTGGATTTCTTTAACTCACGCCTGTGTCTCTGATGTCAGAATCTTGCAAAGGGATGTTTTCCTGTAGCAGAATTTGCTTGCTAGTTTTATCTGCATATAATATAGGCAGTCAAAGCCTGTTTATGAAGCCTCTGGATTCTGAAATAAGTATGAACTTCAATGATAGGGAAACAAAGGGAAACTTTAGTGAAAGATTACTTGAGTTTTGTTTCAAAATTGTCACCTTTTAAATAATCTGTACCCAAATTTATCGTCTTTTCCGTTCTTCTTGTTGCTTAGGATTGGGAATAAATGGAAAAAACTCACAGCAAACCAACAGCTCATGATCATTCATGTATGTAACCATTATGTAATGTAGCAAGACCAGGATGGAAATATTGCATTAAAGTACTAAGGGTTGTAAATGTATTAATGTGCTGTAGAACTTAGCCTGAAATCAGAGTCCAAATGTAAATCACGTATACATAGCTTTAAGTTCAATAACTGTTAAAATTATTTCTAGGTATTTTATCCTATCACTAATTCTAATCTTGCCTAATTTTTACTGTGCCATGCAGAAAGGTACAGAAGGTGTGTCCAGTGCGGTACAGGTTGAACAGTGCGAAGAGAAAGAACACACAAGGGACACCCTAATGTTAGCATCCTAAACAAGATGAAACCATTAATCAGAGAATACCCATTTTCCTTCCATAATACAGAAATTGCTGTTAGTACACATAGTAATGTCATCAATCACTGTCTCTTCCATGGAGAAAGAATTATTGACTTACGGTGTTCAAAAATGTTGATAGCTTTCCCTACTGCAAAGCAACATAGGGACATATTTATTAATTTGACTACAGATCAGAAATGGAGGCAGCTCAAAGCAGACATTTAAATAAAATTAAAGGGCTGAGTTAAGCTGACAAGAGAGAAAAAAAGGAGTTTAAAATGACACTGGATATTCTGATACGTCAATATAAAATGTAAAAAATAAACCCACACAACAATTCTTCATTTCATGTTTTTGTAGTCCAACAAAAACTTCTTGTATCATACAAACAATATTCTTGTATATGGAGGATTACCAAAATGCTTTAAAAATGTAGCAAATATTTTAAAAGGCCATTAAAGTGCAGGCAGCAACTAGTTATTATTTTAGTGTGTTTATCAGACTGGTAATCGGCATGTATTTGGCATCCATTAGGAGAACACTCTTGAAGTTTATATTTAGAAAAATTATCAAATACATCTCATTCTCAACACAGAACTTGTCCTGTAGTGAGAGAAATATTTTTGGGGTCCATTCCTGCAAACTGATGAATAATTGATACAAGTTACCAGGAAAATACTGTATGTCATAGTATCTGATAAACTCTCAGCTACATGAAGATTCCTGGATGCTTCTTGAAATGCTGGTAAGCTATCATGTGCAAAGCAAACCATTGGAATGATCAATTTATCAGCATTGCATAGGGTATAGTGGTCATGGCGTTTTTCACTCGAAATTCTGACATTCTGCCCAAAAAAATCCAGATACAGAACGTAAAATGTAGTTCCAGCCCAGAGGTCACAAAGAAGGAAAGGAAAGAAATAATGCTACAACGTGTACACCCAGAAAACACCCAGAACAAAATAAGGACAACGTTAATCACTGAATGTGTTGCTGAAAATTGCTGTTCTTTTAATTACCAGTAATAAATTTATTCTCAGTTTTTATCAAGACGTGATTCTTTGTATTACGGAAGCCACCGCTCATTTCTGGAGTTCCTTCTAAGGTCTCATATCAGTCAGGCTGCATTCAAGAATTTTTCCTTCTCTGCCTTGACTGATACTATCTCTGTACACTAAATGGTGCATAGCACATCTGTACTAATAAACAGGCCACAACCTGGAACGAAAGAGATCTGCAACATTCAACACAAGAGAAGGATGTGACATATCTCACATCGCCAGAATATTCATTAAATCTTGTCAAAAAGGGGCTCTATACAAAGTCAGTAGAGGTTTTCATTTCCCTGAAAATCCTAATGTCAGGTATTGACCCTGAGAACCTGTGACAAAACTCATCTTCATCAGCCTTTGAGAACAAGTAAATTGGAAATGCATATTCCCAAGGACCTGCTCAGCAGTACTCCCTGTAGTAGAGCAGATGGACTAGTGTTTGGCTGTCATTTTTAGTGTCTGGCAATCATTTCAAGTGTCAAACACAATGTTGTAGTGTAAGAGTGTCAGTACGTTCTAAGCTGTTTAAAGCTTAGGGTTTTTTCCTTACTTCCATCTATTACCATCAGTTTTCTCTTTCCTTTCTACTAGTCCAAACCAAAATAGTTTCTACCACATTTTCTTTTTTCCTTTTCTGTGTTATCATACTCATTAGATAAGAAAGCACAATGTCNCCATCTATTACCATCAGTTTTCTCTTTCCTTTCTACTAGTCCAAACCAAAATAGTTTCTACCACATTTTCTTTTTTCCTTTTCTGTGTTATCATACTCAGAGCATATGGATTAGATAAGAAAGCACAATGTCAGAATACCGATAGGTACCTGATTTTTCAGTGAATGTTAAAAATAGAGCTTGCAATGCGTTTAACCTCATCTATCATCAATATTGCTAATTGTTATTTACTTATTTTTCAGTTTTCAGTTTTTTATTAAAGAACACCGAGAAAGCAATGTTTTGACCAAGTCTTTGTTACACACAAACAGCAATCCTGAGCATAGAAAATAGTGTTATCTTATACTAATGAAAGCTTTTTCCCCACTATGCTTCCGTTCACCACAATCAACCATTGATTTCTTTTGATCATTTTCTTTATAAATATAAAATATATATATATAAAAAATCTACTCATGAGAAACAATGCAAATGACTCTATAATTTAGAAATCTTTAAGAAGATTGCAAGACACACTTAGTGAGATGGCTGAATCACTAGAGAGTTGGGTAGCTGAATGGTTTCTAGTCTTTATTTAACATGAATGAAGCTAGACACAATGTTGAAACTTTAACAACCCCAACTAACATAATGAGAAACAAGATTGTCTCATGTTATATTCATGTTACTCTGTTTAATGAGAAAACTCATACATTAGGAAGGGATCCACAGAACTAGTACTACTCACTCTCATTTTGGGCTTCTTGAGTAGGTTACAGGTAAAGAAACAATTACACACACACACATTTTTTCATAATTTGTTTTTCCAAATGTTTATGTGTAAATGCAGCACATACCGAAAAGATGCAAAAGTAAAAAATTTGTAATCTGAAATTGTTAATAAGCTATGAACGGTTTAAAGAAATAAGAGGAAATTTCTGGATGTTCTAAAATAAAGATCTCAACAATAGTTTCCATCAAACATCAACTGTTCCACATAATATTAGATATTTAGAACCAAATCTATTTCACGAGTGCCATTTAAGGAATTTGGCCCAAGAGTTCCAGATGCTTAATATATTCTAAAGTTGTTACCAATATAATGCATAAGGTTCAGCTGAAGGTGTATCAGATGTGTTAGACACTCCTTCTGCAATCACAACAAGAAAAAGATGCGTTTCTTCTCAAGTAGTTTGTCTTTCTCTGCCAAGCTTCTCTCTGTTTGCAGACCAGCACTCATTAGGTATGTGGTGTGCTTTAATGAAAATGAACTATAGCCTTATTGTCAAAAAGAAGCAAACGAATTTTCCTTTTAATAAAGAAGGTCATGCGTAAGATTTTTCAACAAGTGTCTTGGTAATGGCAGTCTTTATAGTCCCTGCAAAAGCAAACCGATTGTGGATTTATTGTTCTTCTGAAGGGCCTGTTGCTCATAAAAATTAAAGGCAATTTCCACTGGTAATAGAATTTGCTATAAAAATACATTGCACGTCATTCATGTTTCAAGGTAAGAGTCAAAGTCCAAGTTCCAGCACTGTCTTAGATAAACTTTCTTGCTTCTCCTTCTGTGGCTTCAGATACCGTGTAGTTTGAGACAAGAACCTGACAAACAGAAGTACAGTATTAACAATACCTGTTACAGCAACTTGTGTGACTTTTTATTCTTAAAACAACAGCAAAACCACCATCAACAAATAAATAATACTCATCCCGATTAATTTAAGAGCATTTTCGGCACCTGCTGAAGGCGGCATTCTGTTTTGAGGTAACATTGGCAGGGTTTAGTTGCCTGAACACTAGCACCCAAGTGCCTTTTTAGACACCCTAAAGCAGTTGAACATGTATATTCACATTGGACTGACAAGAACTATATTTTCAAGATGAAATATCTTTTTCATTTTCAAACAAACGAACAAAAAAGAAAGCAACATTGTGTGAAATTCTGTTGCCTGAATACAGATGTCTAGTACCACTTCAGGAAAACCCACCTGGCCTTCAATGCTTCCAGAATGGTGTAAGCTCTTTGTCAGGTCTGACAGCTCATTCAGGTGTCTCAGAAGTTTGTCACTAGAAGTCACTCTCTCAGTGACATTAGCTTTTTAAACCTTCGTGAAAATAAACTTTTTGAAAAGTCTTCAAAAAATATAAAAAGGAACTTTGAACTACTTTAAATATTAATTAGTCAAATATTAGAGCTTAAATGAAGCGTATTTAATTAAAAAAAAAAAGTTTGGCGAGTATTAAGTGGACATAGATTTCATGTTTTCATTCGTTGCAGTTTTGATTATATACTAGCACCAGAAATAGGAGTGGAGAAACTAAAACTTTAGTCTGTGCAATTCCAATCAACCAAAACTGACAAATTTTGATCTTTGATCCTTGATTTTTGCTATTCTATAGCTCTCTCTCTGTGCCAAAGATTTTCTGAAGAGGCCATAATATTGCTTCTTCCAAGCTGTACACTCGATAATAGAATTTTCTGTTACTATCTCAGTGCTTCCTTTTTATTATTTGTTTTTCTTGCTTATTAACTTAATTAATGTCCTCTACAGTACCTGTCCACTTCCTCTGTTGATGGCTAGGTGCTTCATTTACCTCACTCCCCATAGTTCCACCTGTATATATTTTTGCATCTTTCCCACTGTTTTCATGCAAGTAGAAAAGCCGCTGTAAGAATCCTGAATAAGAAAGCCTAATAAGGATGAATAAGAGGTCCCTTTATGGCAATGAGTGGGATGCAATAAAAGATTACAACATGTAAAACCAAAGTAAAGACTGGAGAAAAGCTGATGACATGGATTTGGAAAACACGTTTATTTAAGACTGACGGAGATTAGGACAGCTTTATCTGTGCTGCAGCTTTATTAACTTCACTGAAGTTACATCAGAGGCTCAGCCATCGTAACACAAGGAACCCACATTTATTGCTTTTTAAATATCTGGGTTTTAAAAAGGTGTTATTATTTTTTAGCCTACTGTGATTGTCAATCCTGAAAGATGAGTCCTTATGGGAACCTACCAGTGATCTGCCTACACAACACTGCTTCAGCATGAATCATTCCTAAACTGACAACTCGCGCTGCTGTCTAGAATTTAGTCGTTTCTTTTTCATCTTTTCTGCTATGTTGAAATAGCTAAATAAGTGAAGCAGTTTGTCCTTTTATAACTTCATTAAAAACTCCTTTGGCTGAGGTACTTAGTGCCAAAATTGGCTCAGTGTTTAATAGTAAGACCAGTTGTTCTGAGTGCCCAGCCTCCTCAACTGGAAGACAGGGACAGAGAACAGAATGAAGCCCCCATAATCCATGAAGAATCCACAAGGCCAGTGACCTGCTACACCACTTAGACACACACAAATCTATTTTCATCACGTAACATCAGTCCTGATTAACCACAGAGGTCCCAGTTGACTGGAAGTTAGCAAATGGGTTGCCCATCTACAAGGACGAGAAGGAGGATTTGGAAAAATATAGGTCTGTCAGTCTGACCTCAGAGCTGAGGAAGGTTATGGAGCAGATACCCTTGAGTGCCATCGCACGTCACATACAGGACAGCCAGGTTATCAGGCCCAGTCAGCATGGGTTTATGAAAGACTAGTTTTGCTTGGATAACATGATCTCCTTCTATGGCAAGGTGACCCGCTTGGTGGATGAGGGAAAGGCCGTGGATGTTGTCTATCTAGACTTTAATAAAGCCGTTTCCCACAGCATTCTCTTAGAGAAACTGGTTGCTCATGTCTTGGACAAGTGTATTCTTCATTGAGTTAAAAATTGGCTGGGTGACTGGGCCCAAAGAGTGGTGATGAATGGAGTTAAAGCCAGTTGATGGCTGGTCACAAGTGGTGTTCCCAAGGACTCAGTATTAGAGCTAGTTCTCTTTGATGTCTTTATCAGTGATGTGGATGAGAGGATGGAGGGCATCCTCAGTAGATTTCCAGATGACACCAAGTTAGGCGGGTGTGTTGATCTACTTGAAGGTAGGGAGGCTCTGCAGAAGGATCTGGACAGGATGGATCGATGGGCTGAGGCCAATGATATGATGTTCAACAAGATCAAGGGCCAGGCCCTGCACTGGAGTCACAACCCCAGGCAACACTACAGGCTTAGGGAACGGTAGCTGGGAAAGCTCGCTGACAGAAAAGTACTTGGGGGTTCTTGTCAACACCCAGCTGAATAAGAGCCAGCAGTGTGCCCAGGTGACTAAAAAGGCCAAGAGCATCCTGGCTTTTATCAGCAATAATGTGGTCAGCAGGAACGGGGAATTGATTTTCCCCTTGGGCTCGGCACTGGTGAAGCCACAGCTTGAGTACTGTGTTCAGTTTTGGGGCCCTCGCTACGTTGAGGGACGTTGAGGTGCCTTCCAGAGAAAGGCAACAAAGCTGATGAAGGATCTAGAGCAAACGTCTTTTAAGTCATGGCTGAGGTACTGGGGGATTGTTTAACCTGGCGATAAGGAGGCTCGAGGGAGATCTTATTGCTCTCTACAACTACCTGAAAGGAGGTTGTAGCGAGGTGGACGGTCGGTCTGTTCTCCCATATAAAAAGTGATAAGACAAGAAGAAATGACCTCAGAAAGTGCAAAGGGAAATTCACATGATATATTTGGAAACATTTCTTCACCCAAAGGGTTGCTAAGCACTGGAACAGGCTGCCCACTGAAGTGGTTGAGTCAACATTCCTGGAGGTATTTTAAAAAATGTCTTGTTGTGATGCTGAGGTGGTTTGTGGTTGTATGTGGTGTATGTGGTTTGGAGGTGACCTGGCAGTGCTGGGTTAAAGGCTGGACTTAGTGATCTTGGTCTCTTCCAACCAGAACAATTTTAAGTTATAATTTTGTTCCTTGTACTTTTGTTTGCAGAGAAGAATCTCCATAAATATTTCCTAGAATAAAATCACATTACAAAAATCTTTAGCTCATTTAAATTCAGAACCACATCCTAACATTTCAAGCCTGCAGATGTTTAGTTTTGAAATGAAGCCATTTGCCCATATTGTGTGATCACTTTACATATGCTGTTATAGTTTAGCCATAGTTTGAGTTGATGTCTGACACCAATGAGTCTTTTTTTCCCCCCCTCGAACATTTACAATTTCTTTTTTGCTATTTATATGATAATACCACCAAGACAAGATCATTCTCTGCTCGTGCAATCCTTTCCTTTCACGGTGCTTTGAGAAGCATTAACAACACTTGCATTTACCTCTTTTTATGTGAAGATTGAATATCCAGCTGTTACCTTAATTAAGTCTGCCACAGGCAAGGGTCTGGCTTTACGGACCTGCAGAGAGAACTTCCATGGCGTTTGAATGACTAACTATAGATCGAACAAAGTCACTCAAGAACTAATAGAAGCAAAAGCTTAGCTCAAACGAGTGCCAGAGCTGTCAATTTCCAATTAGGAGACTTGTCTGTCTCTCCTGACAGTGCACCACCACAAATTACATGCTTTAGCACTAGTGGTTAATCTTTTGCCACCTGACAGATGGGAGTAAACCAGTTGACTTATGTTAATCACTTCCAGGAAGTGAGAATTATTTAACTCTTGGCACAGTTTTGCATCTGTGAGGACGGCATTAGGAGATACCACAACAGCAACCTATTATTTATCGATGACGTGTCTTCTGAAGTGTCTGTTGGGGGTGGAACGAGTGGCAGGGAATATGGGGAAGAGGAAAGGCATTATTCAACACTTTCTCAAAAGCTCTCTGATTTGAAGAGAAAGCTTCTTATTGTTAATGTCTTGCATATTTTATGTTTTCATAAAACTGAATACAATTTTCAGCAAAAACAAGTAGTTATTATGTGTATATATCTAGAAGAAACATGTACAGGTCTCCCAAAGAGATGTTGGACAATTTATACCTAGCAACAGTAATGATAAGTAATAACTAAACACACCACTACTAAAAATAGGAAAATTAATTTGGTACTACCAAAAAAACCTGGGATGAATTCTGTATGGAAAATAGGGAATAAATTTCTTCATTAAAAAATGACTAAATAATATTTGAAAACTTGTGAAACATCTACTTAAACATGTAGCACTAAAAAACCAGGCTGATGGCATCAGCCTTGGACTAGTGCCTGGTAACACATGCCGACGTAAGAGCAAACTACATTTCAAAGCATGAGAAGATCGACTCACAGTTTGCTTTTTGCAATTTTCCCTTTTTAATACAACTGTATAATAATTTGGAGGCAATATCATCACTATTTAAATTCTTTTGCACTTCAGCTCAAAATTCAAATATCCACGGTTCATGGCAGGGCTTCAGAATTTGAGAAGGAAAAGTGCTTCAGGAAAGAAAAAAAACTTTTCTGACAAATGCCAACAAGGAGTGCTTCAGAAGCCAGTTTTTTGTTGTAAAAATAGAAAAAGCGTTCTAGAGTTACAGAATATGGTTCACTATTTAGATTGCAGGCAAATAAAATTCATAGAATCATAGAATGCCAGATTGGAAGGGACCTCAAGGATCATCTGGTCCAACCTTTTAAGTAAAAAAAAAAAATTAAAAAATTGATTTAAGTGAAATAGCCCAGCACCCTGTCAAGTTGAGTCT
>VWZK01017970.1:8812-29533 GCA_013396935.1 Baryphthengus martii
TTCTTTTTAAACAGCTCCTCTGTCTGCGAATGCCTGAGTAACACGGACATCAAAGCTGACAAATGCTTACCTCAGCACTGCACCCTGCAGAAGCACAGCCCAAGGTGCTGGATGGTAAGAAGTTGACCCAAATTTAAACTAAGGTTTCCTTCCTTCCTATAACCCTTTAGCAAGCTGTCAGCACACATTGCTGGAAGTAGAGTGTTACCACTGCTACTGTGATTACATTGTGCTAATTAGCTTGAAACGGTTTTTATGAATCAGTTCAAATCACAGGTTAAAGTAAACCCCCAGCTTCTAGGGAGCTGGTGATGTGTATAGTGACAGTATTATTGAGCTGGCTTCAGTTTTTCCCTAAACATTAGAAAGCAACCACGTAAAACCTTAGCTTAGTCTCTATATTCTCATCTTTCAGACTTGCACAGCATTGGCTTGAATGAAATCCTGTCTGACAGAAATCACTGAGCACACTTTGACATGTGAATGGGATAGCTGCTGTTGCATCAGACTAACAGTAACACCCTCCCAGCATCTCGTTCTGGACCAGCTGTGTTCCAGCTGTGACGAATGGGTGGCAAGCTGGGCTGGGTGTCAGACACTATTAAAACTGAAGTACTGTTGCTGTGTTTGCATCATGCCCTGTGGGACTTTACCTCACTTGCTTCAAAAGTAAAACTGAATACATTAAATGATTTAGCAGCATGGTGACCAACTCAGTAACTCAACCAAAGCATTTTCTTCCACGTTTCTGACCATTCAAAACATAATAAAGAGGAAAAAAAACCTTTTATAATACTAAAATTCAATAACTGGCCACTGTGACTGGGCAGCTGCTAGAGAAAGCCTTTGGCCTAGCACTTGTCTCTGTATTAATTTTGGTATTTTTTTACACATCTACTGATGAGCCTAGTGTAGTTTTATACAATTGTCACCTGCTACTCTGCTCATGGGTTTTATGTTGAACTACAACTCAGTAAGTGAAAAGTGTTACTGATTTTCAACAGATATACTTGTAGAGAAGGGGAAATGTCTACAAAAAGATGATCTAAACATTTAGAATCTAGTCATTATATGCTGCTTTTGGTTAGCCTATAGAGATATCCCTTCATACTTCCTTTGAATTATTTGTGTATTACATCAAAGAACTAGGTTGGCAAGGACGACTGTGCATTACTTAAGTTCACATTGTATTAAAAAATTCTGTGTTTAATACGTCAAAGTTTGGGGAGCAGTTTATTAAGTTCTTTAAGATATTCTGTGGCACACCCAGTAAATCACTTGGGAAAAAAACCCAAACAAAATCAAAACAACATATATTTTCAGAAGCAGGTGCTTCTGATAGCTAAGATGTCCAGATATTTAGGCACTGGAGCAAAAATTCTATACACTTTCAAACCAGTTTAGATCCCTAATCAATAAAAATTCACATCAGTGTGTTACGGGAAGTAGAGACATGAAGGCATATGATGCTAGATACAGTACAGCTGTAATTTAGATGTATTGTTGCAGCTCAGGTGAAGATTACCGCGTGTATACTGCCTTGGTAGGACGGGGGTGTAAGCACTCCCCTCCTGTTCCAGTACAAGTCAGCCTTAGTATCAGTATTTTAAAGCTTTTGGCATCTTATTTATTTCAGGCATGAGAAGAGAGAAGACAAATCAGTATGAGTTCTGTAGACCAGAAAAAAGGCTGTGGTTTAATGAATGCACATTTCAATCTATGAAGTCTTGTTTTATTTAAAAACATGTTTTGGATATATACTGAGATCTGAATGCTACTGAGAAGGTCTGAAACCATTGTTATCCAGGAATGAACGGGTTTGTTGCGTCTGCACCTTCAAGGTGGCTTTGAAAACCTTAAATACAGTCTACAAACTCTTTCAGACAATTCAAAATCTTCTCAGTGGCTCAAAATACTAGTTAATTCACAGTTCAAAGCTTATTATCTTGAGACCTGCAGTGAGCAAGTGGCATAAGAAATATGAGCATCTAGTAATAATTTCACTTTTAACTGAAATGCAGCTACCTCTTCAGAATACAGAAACACTGGAAAAAACCCAAACCAGCATTCAGGATAAATTTCTGTAATCCACATTTGCTCTACTCCTATACAGGTGATATAGCATTTACTTATAAACACCACACACTTCTCTTTATTTTCTTTGTTCTAATTATTACACAAGAGATCAAAACTACACAACATTTTAGGAGAAGGAGAAAAAGAAATGTCATAACTAATTGATAAGTACATTAACACTTTCTCTAAGCAAAATGTAACCATCTGAAATGGAAAGTTAACAGGTCACTCAGGCTAATAGCCCCTAGTGTCTCACATGAATAACTAATTACTGTCTTCCAATTCACCAGATACGTCCTTTTCCTCACCCTCTCAATTCTCATCTGAATAGATTTTTCTTAATATTTATTTAAAACTATTCTCAATACAATATAATAAATACAACACTTTCTGGTATCCCCTGACCAATTAAGCATAATAATTGAATCCCTCTGCTGCCCTCCTTGTGTTGTTAATATAAATTCATAATTATCTGACTCCCATCCCATTTAGTGGATCAGACCATATGCAGTCTTTTCTGTTCTGCAACAGATCATTATTTTTTAATAGTAGAATTGCTTTTTCTGTTTGAAAGTTCTTCCCTGGATATGACCTTTAGGGATTTCACAGACTTTTGTAGCTGTTGTGTGAGACTCCTTATCCTTTTAAAATCCATAATAAATGCCTGTCAGATATTGCTGCAACAAGATAACATATTACCTCTACATTGGGATCAATCAAATCCCAGGCCCTGAGATTCAATACGTCTTGTCTAAAAGATGTGAAATTTGCTGAATAAATTAAGGGAGAAGTCTAAAGGCCTTGTGGACATAAATTAGAAAATCTAGCTGACACACATTGAGGATGCAAATTCCTCATGTGAGTGTAGCTAATGAGCTATGCAGTTCCTTAAAAAAGCATGTATGGTTCCAGAAACAGAGGCCGACCTGTGAAGGCCACACATAATTTTGCTAATTATAATGCGTTCCTTTCCATAGCGGTAATTATGGCTTCACCGGTATTTCCATCTATCAGTGCAGAAATCTCATGTGTATTCATGCTGCTTCAAGGCACTATTACTTGATGCTACACAGTTATTTGTACCAGCCCGTATTTTGTACAAAATGCAGGTAGATCAGATCTGTTTTGATTTTGTACTGGAATAAATGGCTTTTCCACATAAGAGACTTCCTTTATGGCTCTTCCTGGTCTTGCTATTAGATTATCACAACTTTTTTTAAACATTCTTCCAGGTGACAGTTTCTTCATTGTAAAATGGAGGTAGATGACACCAGAAGTGTATGTCCCTCAAACGACTTACTTGCCATAGGATTAGATTTAGCTATTTTCCCTTATCTTGAACTTTCTTTCTTCTTTCTCTCTCTCTCTTCTGCATTTCAATCTCATCTTCTTTTAAAGACCAGGAAAAAAACCAATCCGCAATTTACTGTGGAGAAAAGAATCAGAGAAGAAGTGAAAGGTTAGCTAGAAGGAATCAGTTTGTTCTGCATAATGATATGTACAGTTTGGATACAAATTCTACGGCACTTGAAGTGAATCACTGAAATGTGTATCTAGGCAGATATAGTCCCTGCTTTTAACCCCGACCCAACAGAGCTTTCTCATATCAACACTGACAGAATGATCATGGCTTGAATTACTCTGCCCAAAGTAAGGCAACATGAGCTCTGAGAGTCTAGAATCCCAATTACCCTTTCAGTGGGCAATGTCAAACACTCCTCAGAAAAATCTCAGCTCCACCGTGACCACAGGATATTGCTGCAAGGACAGAGGGATTACACTGTGATGGCTGGACCCAGCAAGGTTAAACTGTCTGCACAGTACATAGGTAAGCACAAGAATCCATGCGAAAAGGTGATGACGGCGTTTTCCCTGTGCACTGAGCTGTACATACATACAGATACTCTGTAAATTCAGATTCTGGCATAGACATGCGTTAGAAAGTATTGACAAACTAAACTATTACTCAATATGACTAAGGGCAGCAGTATACAGACCCTTCCATTTTGCTTTTTGTAGGATTTATTTTGGGGTTGTTTGAGATTTTTATTTCATTTTTTAGAGTGGAGAATTTTACTTTAAACAGTGACTTCTAATATTCTTTGACAACGTTAGCTATAGGGGATAAAACTTGGGGCAAATCTGCCACCCTAATTTGTAAGGCTGGTGTCATGTTTTTTTAAGAGCTTATGGAATAACTTTGTAGTTCACTATTATGGGAGAAAATTTCATTTTTGGATATGAATCTATTACATTAAATCACATGGTGGGGGAAGGGACCTTTATGTAACATTTGTAATTCAACTCTATATTTTGAGTGGTTGCTGATCCCCACTGTTGAAGAATATTCATTAATTAATAGATTTCAAAGCCATAGGGTCTGGTTTAACAATCTAGTTGAGGTGATTAGGTAACATGAGGCTGGGAGCATTACTTGGTAATTGTTGCATCATGATTACAGCTATTGCAAGAATTACAGAATATCTTTCTGAAACTATCCAGCAGTTCTCATATCAAGACTTAAAGTGGTGAATTCACATTTTTCTAAATTAATAACTGTATTACTTCATTACCATATTTAAAATACATGCCTCTTCAGTTTATCGATTGTTCTGAACCTCATTGCCACAAGGATTACCAAAAATTTCCCACATGAATAATTAACATATTTCTCTCTGTGAACCTTTTATATTAAACTATACATTCATTTAGACAAATATGACGGAAGTATTTACTTAATGATGAACTCTGCTGAACATGCTGTATTTTCTACTCTGCACACAGAACAACAATACTATTCAACTAAGTTGTCTAATCAGGGTATTTAATCATTAAAGGCCAGGGGCATGATAATTTTTTTAGTTTTCCATAACTTTTTTTTTAGCTGCTGAGAGTCTATTTCACATTAGAAACTGTGTTTGTGTGTGTGTGTGCAAATGAGAAAGGTAAAGGAAGAGTAAGTGTTTATGTAGGTGTGGAGAGAGAGACAGACAGATGGACAAATAGATAGCTAGATTATGCACAACATGCATAATTGCCTGAAGCAGAATATAAGACTAGATCACCTCCAGTGGTTCCTTCCACATGAAATCATTCCATTGTTCTAAGATTCAATTCGTTGATCCACAGGATATTTAAATACTTCACGTACAATCACAAATAGATACTCACTACAGCTCCACCAGGTACTTCATCTCCCTTCCACTCTTCCTTCCTTCCTTCCACCCTTCCTTCCTTCCTTCCTTCCACCCTTCCTTCCTTCCTTCCTNTCACAACTGTCCACTTTGGATACTTCTGCGGAGTTCATGACACAAAAATGAAATAGAGGATTACTGCTTAGTGTTAGGGCATGATGTTGGCGGTTGACTTGTAACATAGAATTTTAGAAAGGGTAGCGACTTCTTTATTTTTTTTAATATATTTTTACTTTATGGGTGAGCATTTATCTTTCACAGAAAAATTCTAAGTTAATTTTCTATAGTCAAAGTATTTGCTTTCCAAATACTATTGTTGGAAGCAGAAAACAAAATAAAACAAACAAAAAAATCTTGTGCATCAATTGGTCCTAAACTAATGTAATAAGAGTGGTTTGTTTGGATTCTAAGTGTTAGAAGAGATCTGGCATCATATATTACCAGTAGCATCACAGCTACTGTCTGCTGCATGATTTTCCCCTCAGTATAGAAACTAATATTGATTGCCCTCAGCTCTACAAAAAATCCTGATCCTTAGAAGGTAGAAAAGCTGTTGTGTCCTACTTTTAAAAGATTGGGAAGTTGACATGTCAGAAATTGCTTCATGAGAGTGTCTGTCTTACAAGATTAATGACAAATCTTAAAAATATATATTTTTTTTCACAGAGGGAAAACGTATCTTTCTACTATAAGTAAATATAGATATGTGCGTGAAAAGATAAGGGAATTGCTAAGAAGGTTCTGTGGGAAAAGGCTCACTGGAAAGATATTTTACGTAGTGTTTATGTGTATGCATTTTTTCTTTTATTTCTTGTCCATGGTTTATTCTTCAGCCTGTATAGTCTGACACTATTGTTCCGGTTTAGATCATATGGAAAGCATGTAAAATACAATTACATTAAAGCAAATAAAACTTCAAATGATTCGTTTCGTTTTAAAAATATGAAAAAAAAAACAAAAAAACAAACCTGAAAAAAAAATAAAAAACACATTCACAGCCATTTATATTAGGAAATCATTGGACTAATCAGAATTTAAATACAGATTGTGAGATTTACCCTGATTTAGTAGCATGAAATTAAGACATAGTTTTACCTGTGTTGTTACTAATAGACAATATATTCAATTACATACCAAATCTGATTTACTTGTTGTCTATGCAATTAAAATGCAAATGTTCATGTCATAACACTAGAAGCCTCCAATTTTGGTTGTAGCATTATACAATATTGTTTCTGCTGTCGTTAATGATAATTCAGATGGAAAGGTACCATAGCTTTAACAACCAACATGTACCACCCTGAAACGGGGCTTTATGTGCCATGATATATAGGTCTAAACTGCTGTAATGAAGCTCTAACACAGTACATCTTGATGAAAGCCTTTAGTTGCTCCAAGGACCTTTGTTTAAACTGTGCCAGTGCCCTCTTTAGCAAGCTTTGCGGAGAAATTATTCCAAGCAATGTGCTAATTTGGGTCTCTCTTTGGCTTTATTCACCCTGGTAACTTGGAAATTTCATTTCCAAGATGTCTTTTGCTTAAGAAAGTATGAACATTAAACAGTAAGTGGGATTATATCCATTCTGACAGGCCCAGACAAACTGGACACAAACCAAAAGTAAAATATTTTTTCAAAAATAAAAACACTCCATCTATGATACATTTTAATTACTGGAGGTATTTAGAATCTATAGTAGTCAAGGGATTACTGATTAGAATACACCACTATGTGGCATTATATGAGCAATGTCAGGAAACTCGGAGGTCTGGCCAGTGTCCACGACTCCTCTCCATCTGTGCTGGTACCAGCCTCCAGGTCAGACGGATCTGTGCATCAAAGAGTGATCTTCATCTGCATGAAAGGCAACCTGGGATAGATGTCCTATGTTGTCACACAAAATAATGCTAAAAGTGTATTTTATTACTTCAAAGGTGTTGAAGATAGAAAAGTCTCTTTTATGTTGGCCTGTCTGGAGAGTTTAGGAATTCCTGGTGTCAGCCTTATGGGAGGTTAGAGGAATGTTTTATTGTTACTAAAGAATGTACAGAAGACTTAAAACTGCTGCTTTATTATGGCCCAAGAACTCAAAAATTGCTACAGAAAGAAAGCCTGTTTTTTTTTGTAGCTACCAACTTAGAGTTTATTGCCCCCTACAAGTGAGGAATTAAATATATATCAGTATGTCTCCTGCTCTTGAAGAAAAAGGAATGACTCCAGTTTTGTGAGTTTGTTTTTTTTCTTTTTTTTATCTAGACCTACTTATGGGCTATCACGCCTGCTGCTTACAATATCCTCTCAGAAGAGGCAATAAAAGAACGCAGTTATGTTTTATTACTGATGTGTGATGTAGGAGGCATCTTGGCTTCATCCAGGTACTTGTAGTTTTCAGATTTTAGAAATGAAGCTATCCTGTGTCACTCCACTGCTTTAGACAGAAGCAGTGTGATAAGTGCAGACAACCGAGTCGACGACTGGATGATCACTAGACCGCAGAAACTAAGTTGAAAGAATCTGTTGGTTCCTGGTACTGCTGAGCTGCAGGTCAAATTTAAAAAAGCGAAGAGGATGGAGCAAATGGTCACGGCCAGTAGGTTTGTTGTCACCATGTCTAAGTTCAAGCTATACATTACCCATTTGTTCAGCAGCAAGAAGTCTTGCTTAACTTGAACTGATAGAGTTTCAGCAAATAGTGTCTCTCCAGACGCCTCACAATCTCTCTCAAGTCCAGTTTCTCTTACGACTAGTCAAAATGTGGCTGGATATTTCTTGCTGTCTGCCAATCAACACACTGGCAATTCTTAATCAGAATTTAGAAGCAATGTTCTTGTTTGCAAAAGTCATCTTCTTCTCCCAGAGACTGACCTGTTTGCTACCCTAAATCTTTAGAACCTCTTGAAAGACTGGTGCTTTAACTGGTGCAACCTTCCCTAACCACATTGGCATATCAACCTATACTGATTAAGGATAGCATCCCAATTCTTTATAAAGGTAAAATAGAGGTACCTATTAGTCTCCTTCTGCCTCACATATCCTCATTTGCATGAAAGTGATTCCCAGGATTATAGACTTGAGTATGGATGGTGGATCTGTGTCTATGTTAAAAATTGCGTGTATCCCAGACTCCTCCCTGATTTTGGAGCCTATTGATGTGGGTGGACGTGCATCTACACTATCAAGCTCTCCCAGTGTCAGGTAAGCAACAGCATTCAGATTGCCTGTTGGAAGAGGCTCTGGTCTTCTGCAGGGGCTGTAACTATGCCCAGAAATAGTTTTGAAGAGTGCCTGTTGGTGTAAATCAAAAATGTGTTAGGTACTGCCCTAAAAATTTAGTGTACAGACAAGTGAGTTGCCTGGAAATATTCTTTGACTTGTTCAATTTATTACTCTGGACAGCATTCAGAGTAGCAAAAGCCCAGGGCATGTCAAGGCACACTCCTTGCCATAACAAAACTGCTTTCATGTACGTGAAGCTGCAGATCTCCTTGACGCCTTCATTATGCCAAGCACTTGCCATTCTCCACAAAAAAAAAAAAAAAAGTTGATTTAACAATGAATTTTACTCTTCCATAGATGTTCCATCCCACTCCACAGCACTACAATTTCTCCCTACCAGGGTAACAGAAGTCAGCTCTTTATTTGACTTAACAGGACTATTAATAAAGAAGGGTCCCTGGACACAACTAACCCTGAAATCACACCAGAATTTGTAGTTTTTGGGGAGGAAACCACTGAAATATCATTTGCCCTGTAGATAATTCACCCCATAATTCTATCCATTTTACAGATTATTCTTCTACCTATTTACTTTTAGCTGTCTCTGGCTCTAGATGTTTGCTGCTGCTGAAAGGCAAAGCTTGGTTTTGCTACAATATGCTCACATAATTACAATTAACTCAGCACCAAAACCATCGTTTAGCCACTATAAGCTACCTGGTCTCTAAGCTCCAAAATAGGTACTCCATAGTTTCTAGCCACCTATAGGTCTCTCAGTGAGACAGATAGAACGATCATGTGGCAGACTCAAAAGGGCGCCTCTCCAACTTTATTTTTAACTTGGTATGTGGATTCATTTCTTAAGACCATGCATTACCTAACTACATGGGTGTGTACGTGCGTGGGAGAGTGAGGGGAGGGGCAGAAAGGAAGACAGGGCAAGAGAAGGAGTGAAAGAGAATGTATGTAAAAGCAAATCTCTTTTTGAGGGACAAAAGCCGGTGTGAAATGTCCTGCTATCATAGAAAGACCAAGCCTTGAGGCAGAATGTGACTTTTATCTTCGATGAAGAAAGACAAGATTTTTTCTCAAACAGCGTGAGCTACAGGTTTGATTTTTTTTTTTTTGTAAATGTCACTGAAGAAGAATGTCTCTAGTGTCTTTTTCATTTATAATGCCATTATTAGGAGATTATTCAATGTTTTGAAAACTAAACAAGCTAAACAGTCATAAGAAAATAATAACCCTTAATAAGCAGCAGGATAAAAAAGAGTGTTTTTTCAGGTATTCATAAATGTCTCAGAGCTCTTAACAAATATCTAGTAATTAAGCTTAAAAACAGGCCTCGAAAATACTTAAGTATTTTTATCTACATGTGTATCACAGGCAATTGCAAGAACAGAGAAGCTAAATCAGAAACTGAATCTGTATCTGTGCCAGGAACATAACCTATGAAGTCATTTGTACTCTGAGAGGTTAATACCAAAAACGACATCAAACTGAGTATCTTTTGCCCCTCAGAACTGAAAGAAGAAACTCTGTCTACTTAATTTAGATGGCACATCACCTGCTCTGTGAATTTCTGGTCTAAAGAGAACTATCCACTCCACCTAACAAAACTGCCAGAGCTCCAGGCATAAATTCAACTGAGCAAAGCATTAACCTCTGAAGACTTGTCCATCTTATCTGTCTCCTTGCTATCAGATTGCTTACGGCACAAAGTCTTCATCTAAGTACAAAAGTTATAATTTGAAGTCTGGTCTTAACTTCCTACCATCTTGCAAACTTGGAAATTCACATGTGCTAAAAAACACCTTGTCTGGTGTTGGAAAACACAATTACAATGTGAAAACTCCCAGACATAGAGACATTTGGAGCTCAATTCAGTTATCACACATAAGTGTCTAATGCCATTTGGGATGATGTCTATCATCCTGCCTGCCCTCTAGCTGATGTTCCAGTGGATGGCAGGTTTTCTGCAGACCCTGTGTCCCACAGCATTCTCCTGGAGAAACTGGCTGCTTAGGGCTTGGACGGGTGTAGACCTCTCTGGACAAAATTTTGCTGGATAGCTGGACCCAGAGACTGGTGGTAAATGAACTTAAACCCAGTTGATTACCAGTCACAAATGGTGTTCCCCAGGGCTCAGTGCTGGTGCCTGCTTTCTTTAATACATTATCAATGATCTGGATGAGGGGAGCAAGGGCTCCCTCATCAAGTTTGCAGATGACACCAAGTTTGGTAGGAGTGTTGATCTGCTTCAGTGTGGAGAGGCCCTACAGAGGGACCTGGACAGTCTGGATCAGTGGGCCGAGGCCAATGGGATGAGGTTCAACAACGCCAAGTACCGGGTCCTGCACTTGGGTCACAACAACCTCATGCAATGCTCCAGGTTGGCGAAAGAGTGATTGGAAAGCTGCCTGGCAGAAAAGAACCTGGGTTGTTGGCCAACAGTCAGCTGAACATGAGCCAGTAGTGTGCTCAGATAACCAAAAAGCCAACAGCATCCTGGCTTAGATCAGCACTAGAGTGACAAGCAGGACTAGAGCAGTAATTGTCCCCATGTACTCAGCACTGTTGAGACTGCACCTCAAATTCCGGATTCAGTCTTGGGCCCCTCACTACAAGAAGGACATTGAGGTGCTGGAGTGTATCCAACGAAGGTCAGAGAAGATGGTGAAGGGTCTAGAGCACAAGTCTTGTGAAGAGCGACTGAGGGAACTGGGTTTGTTTAGCCTTGAGAAAAGGAAGTTGAAAGAGAGACCTTCTCGCTTTACACAACTACCTGAAAGAAGGTTGTAGTGAGATAGAGGTCAGTCTCTTCTCTCAAGTAACAAGCAATGGGACAAGAGGAAATGGCCTCAAGGTGCACCAGAGTCGGTTGAGTTTTGACATTATGAAAAATGTCTTCACCAGAAGAGTTGTCAAGCATTAGAACAGGCTGCCCAGGGCAGCGGTTCAGTCCCCATCCCTGGAGGGAGTTAAAAGCTAAGTAGATGTGGTGGTTAGGGACAATGTTCAGTGATGACTTGGTAGTGCTGGTTTAACGGTTGGACTCAATGATCTTAAAGATCTCTTCCAACCGAAACAACTCTATGATTCTACAATTCTAAACGCAACTAAGCATTTCTGACTTAAAAAAAAAAAAAGACTTGGCTTTTTAAAGATCTTAAAATATGTTGTAGATAGCAGTTTGGTTTTATGTAGCCTCATGGTTTTAGTCACTATTATTTATATCCTTCTCATATTCTTTCCCTATGAGAAAGGGTGAACTGACAATGATCCAAATTTTAGTTCTGGGAAAGGAGGTGGGGAAGGCATGTCTCTCTTCTCCAGCACATGCACAAAGGTGAAACCGGGATACGGATCAATTTAGTTGCCCAAGGACACGTAATAAAAAACTAAAAAACAAACAAACATTCAAACCACTCCTAAATAAATGATGTTACACACAGAAAAGTAGAGAGCTTTATTCTGATGTCTGCAGTGGTTTCCATAGGAGGAAAATCCCTTGAGAGGAGAATCTTCCCTTCTTATTCTATCCCGATTGATTTTTTCATGGCTAATTAGATGGTTTTGCATTAAATACTAGGTATTGATTTCTTCAGCATCTTATTTTTGTTTTGGATCTCAGAACATTTGTTCTAGTCTTCTCCCTACAAGGAGACCTTGTGTTAATGATTCTCAGCTGAAAAAAAAAAAAAAAAAAAAAAAAATAAAAAAATTAAAAAAAATTACTCTTTCTGGAAAACTTACTGATTGATTGGGAACTGTGGGGAATATGTGAAAATGTGAAAGACCATACTTCTTTTTGGAAAGTATATAAAAAAAAATGNCTGCTGGAAGGGGATACTTATGTAAATATCTACTGTAAACATTCCTCTTTTGTTCTCAATCATGTCAGCATCTGTCACTCCAGGGTAAAAACTAGATTAGTGTCCAGACAGTAGATCTTGAGACCTGGTGTTGAAACTTTGCTTCAAAGTGGCTGTATTTTACCACTTTGATCATGTCAGAATTACAAAAGTATGCATTTGAATTATTGCTTGGTTTAAATAGCTTCCTGCTTAGACTGGGTTGCTTCTGAACGTACGTGGCAGCACGCATTTTAGTGTTGGGGGAAATCTACAGTTCAACAAGGGGATGCCAATCTATTTCAGGTGCCTCCAGCATAAGACATGGTCTGAATTTCTCTGCTGGGCTAGATACTGTCCATACCACTTAGGAAGCTGAAGTGGTGCAGTATACAATTTCAATACAGTCTTGCAAGGAGCAGATTTCTCTGGGGCTGTATTTTCACATAAGACTCTGAGTTTGGGATTACGTTAGTTTTAGACCACTGTTGTTTTTTTCACCCAGGCAGCTATATCTTTTCCCCACGTAGACTTGAAATTTGATGCAGAAGCAAGAATTTTACAACACGCGTTAAAAAAAACAAAACCAAAACCAAAGCCAAAACCAAAACCAATCAAACACAATGAAACAACAGAAGAGCAGCATAATTCATCGTATTTATCTGCTCAGTTTCATTCTCAAGTCAAAAGCAGTTCATTTTTCCTCACTGATTGCCCTCCCTATTCTAACTCAAAATTTATGATAGCTAATTCTCGTTGTTTCAGCTCTTGCTCTGAGGGGTACACAGGGAAAGGACGATTCCAACTTTCTTCCTTAAAAATAAACTATTTTAATAACAAAATAACAGCACATGTGCCCTGAGAGCAAGAAAACAAAGGGAAAGCCAGGAATATCCAGTGAATAGGTTGTTCAGTGTCTCAGGCTGTGAGAGCTCTAAATGCTGAATGAGATAATCAGGTGCTGCTATAATAGCAGCATCCCTCCCAGAAGTGATGCGAATCACTGCTATTATTTTGTAAGACACTTTGAGATCATATGATGGAAAGCCCTGCACGAAGGTAAGACACTATTTCTTATTGCCATTGCTGACTCTCTCTAAGCTATTCAGCGTGCTCAGTTAATGGCTATGCTAGTCATTATCTTTCCTATATTTCACAATTACAGTGTATTACACCAGTCACAATCTTTCCCTTATTTCACTATTAAATGAGACTTAGTTTTCACTCAAATGTTATTGAAGAAGTTAGTGCATCTAATTGAAGGTTTCTGACTCATTTATGGTGGTTTTAA
Organism: Baryphthengus martii; assembly: GCA_013396935.1. NCBI lineage: Eukaryota > Metazoa > Chordata > Aves > Coraciiformes > Momotidae > Baryphthengus > Baryphthengus martii. The sequence goes on from VWZK01017970.1 coordinate 22,442, forward strand.
AAGCTTAATCTTCAATTTTGAGGGCTTGGATAACCCTGATTGCATGAACCGTGAGCTACAGTATGACTTTCTGTATTTTCGGTGTCATTAAATGCTTTGATTCATCGACGGCAGTATGACATATAGCTTTGCACCTTTGTGTATATTACGTGTATATTCAGCAACATCAACAAAATAAATGTTGAAGCAATGTGTTCAACTATATTTATCATACTGCTGCTATATCAGTCCTATGGTTAGAATCATAACATACAAGCTCCTCCAATACAGTTATGTGAGCTTAAAATGTGTTTTTTAAAAAAAACCAAATCATGTAGGAGGTTTTGAATGTGCCTTTCTCCTGGAAGTCATATGTAGTTAGCAGACAACAAAGACAAGAGGATGGGTAACAGGCTGTCTGTGAAGAATAAGATAATGTTTAGAATCGTTTAGAATTTAGGAAAAATATGCAGCATTTTGGAACTCTGAGGGATTAACCTGGAAGAGCATCTAAAAATAAAGAAGTCCTATTTATGTAAGTAATCCAATGGGAAAAAATAAGGCCTCCTTAGATGACCAAACCTAGTTATTCCTAAGTGTATGACAAGAGTCATATTAAGGAAATTTTTATTTTGCAGAGGAGAAAAGATTCAGAAGGGTGCTCACCTATGTGAGAGATGACCTTAGACTTGTATTAAATAAGGGCATACTGCATTTGATAATTTCTTAGATGTTTCTCTATTAGTATGTATTTTTAAGAGGGGTCAATGATCTTAATGTGAGAAATCTTTTCCAAATGTTTTAAATTTTTGGTACTTGCAGTGTATTTACATATAAGATGTCCTCTTCTAGATAAGTTTCTGGAGGCTTTGGAAATATTTTTATTTAAATAATGAGTCACAATAATGGAACCTTTATAAAAATGACAAGAAAAAAGGTTGGTTTGGGGGCATGGCAAAGTGTATAAACAGAGCCCTGAAGGAAATGCAGCTCTTCACAGCTAGAACTGGATGTAGAAACCTTAAATGAGCATCAATCCTTACCTGTGCACCCACAAGGATGATCTCCTGGGCAATCAGCATTATGTGATCAACCAAAGACTGTGTCTAAAAGGCAGGATAGGAGCAGGCTGTAATGGAACAACACAGACACTCTTCTTTCTAGTTATTTCCTTACTTTTATAGTCTATCTGTCTAACCTTAGTAAAGTTATTTTATTGGTATTTATTATTTAAGACTACTAGCTAGAATTAGGTCAGTGAGAGTCTAAGACTACAACCACATTAATAAATTACATGACCATTCCCAGGCACCATTCGGCAGAGAAATGTCCATATCCATAGTACTAAACCTATCCTCTAAAAGAGAGTGACTGCATTTAGATTTTCTATTGTGCATGATCCTTTGCATGTGCTAACTCCTGCACTGTGCCCCAAAATAATTTGGGAATATGTTAGCTGTACTAAGTCAAAAAAAGCATGCCAGGGACTGTCCCAGCTATTCAAAGCGGGATGCTGAATTTCAGAGCAGTAGCGTTTCATGGTGTCGTTAAACTGAAACACATAAATGTGGCCTCTGTGACGACAGGTTGCCTCATGTGGATTAATTAGCTTATGGAAATAAGATTTTCCGGAGGGTATTAAAGTGACAAAACCAGAATTCTGTTAAATAGTTACACAAACTTCACAATATCCCTGTCCTCTCAACTCTAAGCCTGTTATATTCCTTTGGAGAGGATGAGCAGCCTTACCAGGTAATGAATGATACAGAGTTTGTGCCAAAGCAAGGTACTAGAGCAAAGGAGAGTACAGGCTTATTTCTTTACAAGTCCATTTTTCTTTGGTTCAGGTCACTGATGAAGAGGAGGATTCCACCTCCATATTTACCCTCTGAATGCCTACAGTCATCTTCTATCAATCATGACACATTTCAAGGGAGAAGTTAGAAATCTCCCAGCATTCAAGGACTGACTGACAGGGCAGTGAATAAAAGCATCTCGAGTTTTATCAGCCCAAAAGCAATGCCAGATGAACTGCAGAAGCTGCAATATTTTTTGGTATTTTATTGACTGTCACGTCAGACAGGGAAACGATCTAAAACTTGGTATAACACTTGCTAAGCTATCTTGAGACTCAATCTCTTTTCTTGATAGAGAGATAATATGGGGGTGGGGGGGGCGGGTAATTTCTTTATCTGTTTGGTTGGCATTGATTGTTTGATGAGGTCCTTGCAAACAGGAGCAAAGATGGAATCTTTGCTCGAGACAGCAGCATACAAAGTCAAGGTATAAAAGGGTGGCATGCTTGAAGAGACAGTGGGAATGAGTCAAGGATAATGTTTATCAAAACCATTAGTAATTTTTTAATAACCTCATAATTCAGTTCTTCTAGCTTTGCAACACCTCCAACAGGATTTGTTTTGATATTACTGAACACTCTCCTTTCGAAAGTCAGATCTCTCCAATAAAACTGAGCTATGATACTTAAAATTACTAGTGATTTTTGAAAATACCAACTCATGTTAACACACTATTTAGTTCTTGAGTAGTTCTAACACCCTAGCAATTAAATTAAATCATGATAAATCTCAGATTAGTGTTTGTTTCTTCTCGCAAAGTTTTTATCCTTGTTAAAACTTTGACAGGTTTTGAGCAATGGATTATTTAAAACTGCTTCCTCAGGGAAAGGATTACTATCTATTTTGAAGAGAGGGGCTTTAATGTTTCAGAGAAAGTATTATGGACCAGATGCTTTTTGTTTTTTCAAGGGTAGTTTGTGTTCTATCACCATCATGGTTTGTCTGCAAAGCAGATCAATGCTCTACTACCATAATTCTCTCCATATTGTCCCTATGACATACATTTTCTTGAATACAGTCACAGGAGGAAAGATGGGATTGAAATCAACTTGTGAGATTAAATGAACTGAAGTAAAATGATTTTATGCATATATACATATTGAAAAATATATAAAAAAAAAAATTACAAAAATACTTGCTATTTTCCTAACAAAACATCATTTTATTTCAATAGTGACTCTTACAGATGTAAGTCCTTTACACCTCTTTCCATCAGTGAAACATTTTTAAGTTCACTCAATGAATAGGGATACCTGGTGCAGTCTTCCAGGAGTAGTTTGTAGCACTCAAATTTCCCTCCCGATGCAAAGGGAGGAGATAACACCTGTTTTAGCAGTACAGTTTCCGACTTTGTGACTATCAGTTACTTTCCAGCCTTCCTAACCTTTGTGATGACTCTTGGAAGCTTGGATAGTTTTGAGAACTTAATGAGGCCATAATATCGTAATTGAGACCATAAACTCATAATTTTGAGACTATAATTATTATCTAGTTTGACCTGAGGAATAAAACCGGCTAAAGAATTTCATGAAGTGGTTTCTGAATCAAATTCATCATTTCTACTGTAGAAACAGAGCCCAGGGTGATGGTTTGTGCTGCACAAAAAAAACCCCAAACGTATAGAACGTACTCATGTGAGAAATATCTAGAACATCTCTTTTATTCATAGCCCTGTCCCTTGCAAATCCCACACTATGTGGTTTGCTGTTCCCATGGGTAGAGTCCAAATGTACAACCATTTTCCTTTCATATTTTCTTCAGTTTCTCTTTTTCAGGAACATACCTTTAAGCCTTTGTCATAAAAGGATCAAATACTGCAAAATATGTCAATGCAGTCCTCAAATGCAAACTCAAGTGTATGGATAATCTACCCTGCTCCTACTTCAAAAGTGCTTGTTCACAATTGTCCTCGCTGCTCAAAACATGTAACGCATTTTGATTGAAGTTTGTTTAACGTATTTCCACCTATTGAACAATTACGACACTGCTAGTTATGCCAAAGAAATTTCTGATCACAAATATTCTTCTTGTATTTTTCCCCCATGAATCCTAACAATGCAATTTCTTCTGCCACTTGGGACAGCAAGAGGCCAGGGGACTTCACCAAACTCAAGTTGTGGCCACCATGCAGGGCATGTGTATGCCACAGCATTCCCCACAGCCCTGACCCCCATTAGTCCTCATGGCACCATGGTTGAGTTTTCTCCCAGCCTGCATGCTTAAATTTCCCTTCCACAGAGATAAGGGTTAGAATGCACCCAGTTTATGCACTTGAATGGACCCAGTATTGCCAGTTTCCTACTAATAGATTATCTGGTGGTTTAATTGTGTTCATTGGGGAACGGGAACGGGAAGGGGAAGGAAGAGCTGCAGTTGGTTCACTATTTCTTGCTTTATTCATCTATTTTTAACAATGATATTTTCTTCTTTGAGTCGCTTCGTACAGGATCACAAAGTTACTGAAATAAAATAATTCTTTCATCCTCCTCTACGCAAATCTACATGGGTAGATATCCAGGTAGATATCTAGCCTAAAAAAAATAATTTAACTGGACGAAAAAAACCACATTATTCCTCCCAGGGCTTCTCTAAGCTTAGAATTTCAGACTATTTATACGCAAAAAAAATAAAAGGTTATCAGTATAGAAGAGAGATTTTTTATATATTATTTAATGATGTCTTCCAGTGTCATACTTTAAAACATATTTCTTCCCTAAAGCATAATGTGTTCATTCAGATGTTACTGAAAATAGGTTTCTTTCTCCTTTCAAAACTTAGAGCAAAATCAAAACTATTGATGAAGTTTAAAACTTATAAAAGGCTATATAATGATTACTGTACTGCCATTTTTTTTCCCATCAGTACTTGGTAAATACTCTAGCTTTGGAAAGAAAATACTTAGACATAATCAATATCCTAATACATTTTCTATTTTATGAAAACTGGCAAAAGACCTTGTCTAATTTGACCCATTACAACTGAGTGCTTCTCTCTCTGCCTGCATCCCCACTCCACCTTCTTAATTCAGCTGTTTTCCTTCCACTGCTATTTGTATTGGATCATTTGGTGACTAGTGACTTCAGTGGAGCTCTACCTCCTTTTTTTTTGCCATCTGGGAAATTGCCTATTTGTATAACACAAGTTAGAAAGAAACCGTATATAGTCAAATGTGAGCAATATCATTGACTGAAACCTATAGTTTGCCCTATTTACTATTAAGAATAATGATTTTTTATTTTTTTTTTTCCTCATCATTAATTTTCATTTACATCTGAACAACATTTGGGATAATAGGAACAGTGAACTGGCTGATGCTGGTTTTGCAGAAAATGAGAAATACAGGAAAATCCCCAGGAAATAAATCTTCATCGAATAACTAGGATGGAATTTTTTATGTCATCTGAGAAGGATTCCTGAATATTGACTGAAATCTTTCAGAGTATAAACAGTAACGAGTTCTTTGTGAGTTTTCCAGCACTTATAACCTCTTGAGAGGAAAGAAAAAGAAATAAACTCTATTCATCTGGATGAGATCCCGAGCTAGTTTAGTTATGTGATCACGTTACTGCTAGTATCCGTGTTTTGAATACCTAGTGAAAGCCCAAGAATATCTGCCTAGGGTAGACACAATCAGTGTACTAGATCTCCCAAAGAGGATATCTATTCAACTGTCTGTTTCTATCCAACTATCCTACTTTGATATGACTTACCCAGATGAAATTTTTAAAGTTTGTTTTCTCATCCATGGGTTGATTCCATTCAGCTAATAATAAACAATATGAGACTGAGATTCTGCTGAGACTCATTTCAGTTTCAGGAGCTTTAGGTAAACCTTTGTAATGATAGTATACAGCTGAATGGTGGACAACCAGTTTAAATATAAATCCTCTTTCCCCATATACTGGTCAGCTAATACTGACAACATAATTATATCATTGACTATTGATACAGCAATTTATAGTGGGATTGGGAAAATTAACATTTGAACCTTTTTCGGAGGGAAGTATGATAAATCAGTGTGTCTGTGTATGGACAGAGTGACAGTATGGGGAGCAGGAAAGCAAATCTACATCTGGAAGCTACGACCTATGTCTCTTTGTGCTTGACCCTAAATTCTACTGAAGTTTGGGATCAGTCAAAAGATCCCTTTAGAAATAAATTAACCAGACATGTCAAACATCGTACTTTAAATTATATAAATGATCCAATACATGCAGAATATTTTGTATGAAAATGATACATGAGCTTTCCTCTTAATTTATAAACTCTTTGTTGAAACTTGAATGTGAACTTCTTCCATATGCTGGAATTCAGGAATTCAAAGTATTTCCCTGTACTAGTCTCTGCAAAATATTGGTCTTCTTGTTTCATGAGTCTTGATTATCTAGTTCAAGTTCTCACAATTATGGAAAAAAAAAATAATAAAAAATGAGTGGATTATATGGATAACAATCAAAAAGCAACACAGCTACAGTTTCTATTAATTCTCTTGTTAAACATTCTCTCAAAAAGAGGTGATACTGTGATATGAATAATCATAGCCATTTCATGATTATAGGGACTGAAGCTTCTAGCAAAAAGAGATGAAATAGATAGAACTCTGCTATCTGCAAAGTTAATGAGAAGACTGGAGTACTTTGAAAGTCTGCTCTTGCAAAACGACTGCTAAAAAAAAAGTATGGTCTTTTATTCTCAGTAGCAGTGATCTTGTCAGGAATATCAACTACCGCATCCCAGTAGAGGATTTACATTCCTGAAAAAAGCTGTGACCTGGAAAAGGGAGGTTTAAAGCCATAAGTTGGCCCTTTGGCTTTCACAGAGAAGTCAGAGCCTGTCACTGACTCAACAGCAGCAGCTGGCAGTGCTGGGGCACTGGGGACCTGGGAGAGGGCCACATCACTGTGGAGGTTTCTGTCAGCTTAGCAGATTTGGAAAAGCAAAATGATGGAGGCTGCCAAAGAAACCCATTAAAGCATGGCCTAATCTTTATTTTTGTTTGTTTTGTTTTGGAGTTTTTGTTGGTTGGTAGTGGGTTCCCTCCCCCACCGCTGGTAAATACAGGAAATTTGCATTTGCTGCTGATGCATTATTGAATTTTACATCCTGTTCAGCATCTTTATAAACTGCAAACAAGACATAATGGTCAACCAGCAATGCCTCATATGATGACACAGTCAATAATGCTAAACTGCGGCTGAATAACCTCTCTGCATTAATCTTGAAATAACTCACCAGAGATGAACATCACTATTATCCA
>VWZK01017972.1:0-26737 GCA_013396935.1 Baryphthengus martii
ATTTGTAAATATTCCATTTTATTCTTATTTTTATTTTTTCCATTTTCTTTAAAGCTATTCTAGATTCCTTTTCTAATTAATATGTCTCTCTCCCTTATTCCTTTTCTCTTCCTCTTTGGGGAGGGAGTGGGGTTAACAGAGAGTGTCTGTTAAAGGTAGTGGGCTGCGCTGACCCTAAACTGTGACAGAAACGTATGGAACTCTCATGCCATCAGATCTGAGCTGGCTGCAAACCCTGGATACAGGTGCCTGTAACATTGTGGCTTGGCTGTCTGAGTTTTGCCTTCAAAATAGAATACAGCAGTTTGGGGTGAGTATAGTTGGGGAGCTGGAATATTCAAGGTTGTTACAGTTCTGGCAACGCTCCTCTCTGTCACCCTCAAACCTCAACAGTAGGAAGGGACTTCTTAGTCTTCTGTCACGTGTAAGGCAATGTCTTGTAATTGTGGCAAATCATCCTGGAATGGATCTTGGCAGGTCACCTAATTAATCTGCCTTCTCCAAGGCAGGATCAGCTTTACCTGCATCCCTAATTTGTTATCCAGGAAACATCTCACACAGATGCCTTTGCCGCAGTGGGGATTGGGACTGGGATGATATTATCCCTTGTAGGATTTAGCACACCTTGTTCTGATGCACCTGGTCCTGCCCCCGAGCCAGCATTCTGGACTATCTGTCCTTCAGGTCTGGATGCAGTGAAAACCAGTCTTAAATCCTGCAGTTTGATCATTTCTCTTCTGTCACATATGCCCCAAGCATGGGTTTTGACAAGGAAAACAAAGTTTGAGAGCCACTACTGTGGTCCAGAACCAACCTCATGTAGCTAAAGCAATATTTCATGCTGAGAGAGAAAATCTAGCCAGAATACCCAGTTGTGCATCCCGTCCTATCCCAGTGGCATCCCCATTATAAAGAAAGGCACTGGCTATTTGAGAAACTCATGTCCTTTCCAAGTCCTGCCTTTGACTTCTTGTTATTCTGGTTATTGAAATTGATTTTGCACTCCAGGCATGGGATTTTCCATTGCCAAGTTTAATGTCGGAGATAATAGAAATTATGTTTCCGCTTGCACATAAATCTCAAGGCTGTTTGTGCTCAGATGACTGGACAGTAAGTACAGGTGAAATTGCTCTTGTGATTGTTTCAGTAGAAGTGTATTATTGTTGTAAGGTTTTATAAAGTGTGGTTAACTGGTTTGCACATATTTCTAGCAGTCGCTGGGTAGATTATCCTTTTCTTTTAATTAGAATAAATGTAAACCTCTAAGCAAGGCATCTAATTTCTCACCTTGACAGTGTGGTAAATCAGCTGGCTTTGAAAGCAGGCCAAAGAGTGAGCAGCAAAACCACCTGTCAGTTGTGCACTACCCCTCCACTGTGCCTGCCCTGCAGGTTTGTGCTCGGAGAAGCTGACCTGTGCCAAAGATCACAAGGATCTTTCTCCTTTGACACATCTCCTTGGGTGGAGTGAGAATCAGGCTTGGTACTGACTGCGGCACAGCCGGGTCTGTGCTAAATCTTGCCATCGTTAGTCAGGGCACATAGGACCCGGCTTTGAAAGGCTTGGGGAAGAATAAGCAAAGGCAAATCTCTTGAGCTTTAAGGGCAAAACCATCTGCAAAGGTTTCTTCAGATAATGGGGTTAGTGTTAGGCCCATGGGGATCAGCTACTGAATTGTGGCCTAAAGGCACTGTAGCCTTTGGGGTCCCTGTGTCCTACCCCGGCAGCTTTTTCTGCTCCCACGAGGCAGAAAGACTTGTGGTTCCTTTTCAGACCGTATGAAATAGTCTCACACTCCGCAAGGATAAATGCATGGAACGAAGGGCTCTGCAGTGATGGAAGGGCTAGAGCTACATCCACTTCAGCTGTGGGCTGCTCGGCTTAAAAGTGAATCTGCTCAGCACTGCAGTCCTCACCTGGGCGACATTGCCATGATCTGAAGGCCTTGATCAGCTTCCCAAACAGCTCTGTGTAACCCAGCCAGCTGGCTGTCAACCAGCCCCGCTGCCATCTGCTACCCTGCGCCTCTGTTGTGTCTGGGCCCTGGATGCCAAAGATGCTGCCGCAGTTCCTTCCTGAGGGAAACCCAGGCCCTGATAATTCGGGTGTTCTTCAGACAATATTCCTGCAACAAAGTGCCAGCCTCAGCCAGAGCATGCTGTGTAGTGATTCGAGCACTGCAATGGGTGGAATGTATGCAGGGAATTTCTTATGTAGCTTCCTACCTGCCCTGACCCTGTGTTCTTTTATGCTTCTCACATCTTGCATCCTTGGCTCAAGGAATATCATTAGTGTGTGTCAGGTAGCACCCAGCATGGTGAAGCCTCAGCTTGAGTTGGTATTTCAGGTATTGCTGAACAATTAAAAACCATGCACTTACCTTATATTTGTGCTTGCATGCATTTGGCGGTGTTGCTTTGCTGTGGTACATTACTTCCCTCCCAGACATCTTAACTTTGGCTGGGAGTAAAGAGGCTCAATTTTTCTCTTCCTTACCTCACAGGGTTTTGGTGAAGCTCAGCTAGCAAAACTTGTAAATTGCTTGGAGATCATTAGAGGAAAAGTGCTGCGGAAGAGCAAAGTATTATTTATTAACGTGCCTCTGTCTTACAGTGCCACAAATATCAAGGTTTTAATTGCACAGACTTGTAATCTGAGTAATTTCCTGCATCTTTTATTTTTTTTTTCCTTCTTTGATTGCCTTGGTAAATAATTTCATGGAGCAGTCACTGCACGCAGCGATGCAGGAGTAGTGTTTATAAGCCAAGTCTGTCAGAGGTAGGAGGCAATGAGACTTTGTATGACTTTCAGCTTTCCTTTGGCTGCTCTAATCTCTACTGCCTCAGTCTTATCCTCTGCATCTAAACTTGCTTTTCCTCTGTCCTTGTTTAAAATCTCATCTCTGCTTGTGAGAGGAGTGTGTGAAACAGTATTACAATGATGAACAGAGACCTTACATTACAAGGGGCTCCAGATCACTCCATCAGCAGTATGCAATCATTAGTAAACCTTAGCCATGCCTGAAAACTTGCATTATAACCACTTTGGACAGGACACGAACAATGCAGCTGAAGGAAAGAGGAGGGAGAAAATCCTTCCCTTGTCCTGCTGGCTTCAGATGGTGTAGCGAGGTGTGAGCTGGCAGTGGCTGTGAGGCTGTATGGCCTGCCTTGCTTTCTGGCCCACAGCAGCAGCTGTCTCTGAGGCAGCGAGGATGAGTGTGAGCTGAGTGTAGTTACTCCAGGAGGAATTTGACCCATCAAGATGCAGTTAAATATCTCTGGCGAAACTGCTGAAGTCAGGGTTTTTCTCTGCATCTGGGAGCTGTCTCCAGTCAGGTGGTATTAGAAGCATGTCAGCTGCCATCTAGCCCATTCCACTGGGACTGGGCTGTGATCTTTCAGGTACTTATCTCTGAGGTGATTTCAAGCCTGGTATTGCAGCAGACTGATTCGCAGAGGCTGAGGTTAGATGCTGTGCCTGGTGGGATGATATCAAGTGACCAACCAAGAATGACATCAAACAACTGCGGTATGTGGGCTTGAAACTGAACCCTTTGTGCAGTGCTCCTAATGTGCAATGAGGAAATTCCTTCCCTCTTTCTCTCGGTCTTTCTGTGCCTGTTTTCATTTCTAATTGCGTCAAAAACATGTCAAGGCTCAGCCTGCTGCTGTTTTCCCAAGAGGATGGGCACCCAGTTGCTTGCTCATGCATTTCTAAGCTCTGAGATAGGCTGTTCTAATACATTGTTTGTAGGCCTCTGAGTTTACCCCTTTTCGTACAGCAGGAACAGCAACAATTGTGTATATGTGTTTTACTCCTTCCTGGCTCTGGCAGATCAAAATCAGCTTTAAAGTGTCCGCATTGGCTGTCAGTGAAATATAGATCTGATCTGAAGACTTGACTTTCTTGACTTTCTTCTAGGGTGTGAGATGTGAACAGCACAGTGCTCTACCCTCAGTGTTTCCCACGCTTGCTCATACTCTCTGCTTCTTCCCAAGCTCGTTGTAGGATTCTGATGGCTGCAACATAATCGTATCAGGTCAAACTCAGGGAGGTCAAATCCCATATACACTTCAACATTGCAAAGAAACCTTCAGGTAGGGTGATGAGCATGTCTCCAGACAGCCCTAGGGTGTTATACCTCAGGTCTAGCGATCAGGCAGTTTCTCTCTGGTCATCATGAAGGCACAGAGAAGGGGAGAATATCTGCTGTTGTGACCTTCATACTGATACCATTACTGAAATCCCTAGTCTCCAAGGGACAGGCTTTCAGTTGGCAGCAGAACTTAAAGCTACATCTGACTTATCCCTCAGTCATAACCATCTGCCTTTTTTGCTGCCTCAGACAGTCTCACTTCCCATTCAATTAGCAACATTCCCCAAGGGACTCAATTATGCCACCTGAGAGAGAAGAGGGAGAACAAATGGTCCGTGCTTCAAGGGAGAAAGAGGAGTGTCAAGTCCTATTTCAAACACAGTGACAGCCTGGCCTTTCCTCATGAGATAGCACTAACACTTTTTAAGAGAGGAAGTCACTAATATCTGCTGCTGCTGGGACGAGCATGACTTCCAGAGGCTCCCTGAGTAAATACGAATGCGTCTGCAAATGCCGAAGGCTGTGAAATGTGCACCAGGGGAAGATCTCCAGTAACGATTGCCCATTACATGGGCAATATCTTCCGGGGCAAATCCTAGTCCCTTTGGCTATGCCAACAATCTTTAGTGCCGGTGATTCATACACTCTCTGTTTTGTTTCAAACACGTGGTTGATATTGAAAAGATGCATTTTAAGCATAAAAGGTCTGCAAAGAGCTGTGTTTATGCTTATAGAAAGCAGATTCGTTTTTCAAAGGTGTAGATGAAAGAAAACCAAAGTGAAGAAGGAAGAAAATGGCACATTTCTTGACTCTGTGAAGATCTGAGAAGTATTTTGAAACCTAGAGAAATTCTTTGCAATAGGAAATGCGTTTTCCTCACGTGTTTTAGCTCAGATTTTCAAATATTCTTGCAACATGACCACAAGCTGGAGCTTGGGGAGCTAGTGGTGGTGGACTGCCTCTGTCAGAGCAACAACAATTAGCATTGCTATGTTCACTGGGAAAGTTCTGGTGTTGCAGGAGGGAGATGTAGCAGGGGGGCTACAGAGGAAGTGAGTATTCACTAGGATATCCCCAGGAGCATCTGTAAAGGTAGAGACAAAGGCTGGACCTGGCCTGGGCTTTCTTGAGGATGGATTCAAAAGTTGACTGATCTAATATATTGAACAAAAACACTGATTAACACTCAAATTCTGTCTCAAGTCAAGATCTTCAGCCAAGGGAGTGGTCTCTGTGCCTTACTCATGCATGTGATGGCTTCTCACCTTGCTTTTGAGCCTGGTGCAGAAGAGCTGAAGACGGATCAGTGCAGTGGAGGTGGAAACTGGTTGTGCTATATGCTAGCAGGCCTGCAGTCTGAAAAATGTCTGTATGATCAAGTTGTATTAACTTAAGTGTCCTGCTTACGTGGCTTCTACTCCCTGCCCTTCAGCCAATGGTTGGTAACGGATCCCTTTAGTGAAGGGACTTTGAAGTTATTAGAAGACTTTTTAAAGTAATTGGGTGAACTGCATGATGAAGGCTACCAGGAGTGCTCCTATCACCATCTGTGATCACAATTGGTATAGAAGCCAAGAGGCAGTAATTTTATCTGGGTTCTTGGTAGAAATATTGATACCTATCAATGTATTGTTGCGTTTGGCTATTGCTGTTGCTGGCAGAAGATCTGTGGGCTGGCTGAGGGGCGTGGTGGTAAATGTATGTTGTCTGCATTAAGGAGTCTACCAGCACTCAAACTGGGGCTGAAGTTTATTCCAGCCCACTGAGTGTGGCTCAGCTTGGGACTTCCAGCCGGGTCAGTGCTGCAGGCGTACTCATATTTAGGACTGGAATTAATTGCTCTTATGTCAAAGAGCAGCTGGAATAAGGCAAGAAGGAGAAAGAGGAGGGGCTGTGGTACAGATCTGCTTCTCTCAGCTTGAAGAGCTCTGCCATGACGTGCGTTTGCAGCTGCTGTGTGCAGCTGAATGCATGTTATGGTGGAAGGCAGCAGTGAAATGGTTAAGATGCATTGACCAGGCTGCTTTAGAAATCCAGTATAGGAATAACAGGGGCTCTTAAGACTGGGACTAAATTGTAATGACAGGCTTACGTGGACAATGCCAGTGGGGAGACTAATTTCACCAGTGTTCAGGAATGGAAAAGAAATGAAAGCTGGCACATGATTCTGTTTCCATTTATGAAGCACCCATCTGCCTTTTTAAAATTCAATTTATGGGAACAGTGAGTAGGGCTGGGCCAGTTCTTAGCTATTAGCATCCCAGCCTCTTCATTGTATCAATAGCATGCACCAAGCGAGGAACAGCTCTCATGCAGGATTGGCAGAAATTGATATTAATAAATGGATCTAATATTCTTAAATTTGTATTCCTTCCCAAGACTTGCAGCGACCCCAAAGGGCAGAAGAAATAATAAGTAAAGGCCTGATTCATTATTTATAACCTGGCAAACCAGGGAAGTAACTCTGGGAGATTACCTGGATAATCCAGCATTAGCATCTTGTTTCAGAGATCTTTATTAGAACTCAGGAAAGGCTTCTGGGAGAGCGAATACGGTGCAGTAAATTCATATGCTAGCCTTTGACCCTGCCTAGTGCCCTGGCCTTATAATTTACTGTGAGATGTGTGTGAGTTTAAGAGAAAGATAAACACTGCTGGGTGAAGAGAGATGAAAGGAGGCTGAAGAGGGGCAGTACCATTTTAAGCTGCTTGGAGTGGATTTCAGAGTCGTCAGTAAAGCTGCCTTTGCAGTTGTGCACCATGAACAGCGTCCAGCAGTGCTCTCCTCTCTAGCCTGGTTTATGGGGCCAAATGAGTTTTGGGAGGCACTTCTCAATTTTTTTAGACTCTATTTTACAGAATGAAAAGAATCATATCACATCCTAGAGATCAAGCTCATGAGGTTAACATTTATGTGATGTTTTAAGGTTGAAACACGTTAGTTCTTGCAGTCCAGTGTCTGTTACTCTTTCTCAATACAGGGATAGCCTAAAGGCCTTCTGAAAAAATACTACTTTACCATCCTGTCCCTTGGTGCTTTTGTATATGGTGTGTGGGTGATTTTGCAGAAGGAGGGGACCAATTGCTGAGCTGCAGCTTGAGAAATACTGTCACCTTCTTGATCTGCAGAAGTTTAAGAATGGTCTCGGGGTGTAGGAATGAAATCAGCTAAAAGGTCACAAATTTTTGCAAGAAGTACCATGAGATAGAAGGGGAGACCTTCCTTCTGAGATTCCCAGCTTCGTTTTGCAGCTGTGAAATGTTTGAGTAAGCTATGGGAGAAGAATTTAATGTGTGTTTAGTCCTGATAATGCCTTCAGCTCTATATGTGTTGCCAAGCACTCCTTTACTGCATAGAGACGTTTGCTTTCATGTACTAATAGCAAGGAGATGGAAGATACACTTCTTGGAAAATTCGTGGGAACTGCCCTCTGGATGGCTCTTTGATTGGGACCGTCGCTCATCTTAATTGTTCGCACTCATCGTTGGTTCAGGTATGTGGGCAGACAGTTCAAACAGGACCAGAGCAGGCTGTCAACAGTTAATGAAACAGCAGTGCCACTACTTTGCATTTATATTGTGCCTTCCCTCAGAGGAGCTCAAAGTGTTTCCAAATATTAACTAATCCCCACTAGACACCTGCCAGGTAGGTACAGTCAATAATAAGCCTATTTTAGATTAGGAAGGCTGGGGTGGAGCAGTTTAATGGTTCTGAAACAGATCAGTGGCAGTGTTGGGAATAAAGCCCAGGACTCCCAGATGCCAGTCCCTGGCTCTCCTACACTCTTCTTTGCTCTTTTTCATCTGAATGGATTTACCTATCCTTAATATAAAGCAGATCAGATCACCTCCCATGTCTGCATACACAAATATCCTTTAAACACTAGCTGTCAGTGGGCCTTTTTGTGAAATTACGCACAGAAGAGAGAGAGAATATTACCATCTGGGATATCATATCAGCACTTCTAGAATTATTTGGTACAGGACGTATCCAATTATAAATGAGCTAGAAGCCTACAGTCTAACAAAAGCAGGTGGAACCTTATCAGCAGCAATGAACAGTTTAGGAAAGGAGAGTTAGCAGGATTATTAACCCTCCTGAAATAGGCTCTGCCTTCCAAAAAGGAAAATAATAATGTCCATAACTGAAATAATTAACAGAAAAACAATTTGCAGCACTTACTTAATGAAATGAATAAGAATATGCTAATGCAGAGTTAACACTGCACAAAGGCTTCTATTACGTTGCATGCTAAGTATGCAATTTTCATATACTCATAACTTTGTTAAATCAAAGCCAAACGTCTTCTAATTTAAGAAAGCACAGACTGTTCAGTGGGACTTCATGTGTCAGGTTTCAAGCACCAGCTTTCTGGCTAGAATGCTTTTGGGGTTTGTTGGGTTTGTGGTGTTTTTTTTTTTCTTTCCCCAAAGTGTGTTTTACATCATTCTGTATCTCACAAGCAGCTGAAGTGGTTTTTCTGAAATGATTCAAAACACTCTTCAGTTCTGGGAAAATGTTAGGTTGTGAAGTAGTTTTTCAAAAGTGTGTTGAAATGGACTCGGAACGAGAAGTGTCTCCCAGCCATACCTACTGAGGGTGCTGGCAGCTCCGCCTGCAGTAAGCTTATTGTTATGTGAACTGCATTACTGCTACAAATTGTGCCTGGAAGCAACAGATGCTATACTGCTGCCAGAGCCATACTGTGATTCCAGATATACCTGCTACCAAATGATGCCTAAATTACTAGGTCTTGATATTGTTACGATATCGGTTCTATGCCACTGTATCTGGCCCAGCTGTCTCACTTGCTGATGTGACCTTGTTATTTTAGCTAAGGGCTGTCAGGAAGGAAAAAACCCATCCTTTCCCAGAAAGTGCTAAGTGGGGGGGGATGAAGCCTAAGACTGTTTGGGGGACCTCCAAAGTGCTGCATAGCCTATGTGCTAGCTCTCTGCCTGGGATGTATTGAGGAGTGCAAGCTGCAAGCAAGCTGGTTCCGCCCAGTTCTTCTGGTGTGCGGCTGTGTGTCAAGAAGCCAACTCTGTTACAGCAGAATGGTAAATTAGGTGGCTCTAGGGATGTCCTGTAACATGTGATTCTCAAAATGCTGAAAAATTTGGAGTAGGACTGAGTCTGAAAGGTGCTACTGATCTCATATGCGAGAACATGAAGAGATGCTGCTCGTCTCTCAGGATGAAGTTCTTTCTGCTCCAAAAACTGACAAAGGGAAAATAAATTAAAAGGAGAACATTTTAAAGTTGCCTTTTCTGGATTTCCTCCCCTGCCAACACAGGTACATTTCTGAAGCTGCTGGCAGTGGATTCCATGTGTGTGTTTTGTAATATCAACCTACAAACTTTGCCTAGTGACACACAAAATTCTCTAATAACCTTCATTGGGCAGTGTGCATTTTTTGGACCTGCTTGCATTGCAATGAGAACCGTTTGGGGGTTAGATTTTCTTTCTTGGTGGTTAGGATATGTCATTCACCACAGAAGCACTTCCAAACAAGCAGGATCCCTGTTGGAGAAGTTAGCCCTATTCTAGGTTAATGACATTTTAAGTTGAATGTAACTCCTTAATGTTTGCACTAAATGCAGTATTCCGGCATCGACAAGCATACATGGTAGCAACAACGCTTTCCTGGACAATGCTATTATATACAGCCTGGGAAACCATGTTCTGGACACATCAATATCTGTTATGGGAGATGGTTCAGGCCTTTTAAACTGATTCCTTCATACTGCAGATTTCTGTGCTGAGAATCCCAAGGGTGTTCCTTACATCTGCTACTTCTATGCCTGCAGTCAGCTGCTGGTTCTAGGGTTAGGATGTGGGGATGGAGGGGTTTAGTTAGTAAGGGTGGATTGGACTGAAGAGCACATGAGTGAAGGGCTGGGGACTTTCCAGGATGAACATGAACTACTGCTTTTCTTCCTCTGATGTTCACAACACCCAGGCTGACTTCAGCAGGTAGAGACTGTGGGAGAAAAATTACAAGAGCGTGGGAAGAGGAGTGTATGATTCTTGTGCTTTCTTTGCCAAGCTCTGTGCTTACTTTTGCCTCCTTATGAGAAGGTTGGGAGAGAAATTCCTGCTCAAGTCCCAGGCACAGGGATTTTAGGAGAAGAGTGTGGCAACAAGAGGGAGAACACGTGAGACTCCGTTTTAGCAGCTCATTTGAGTCAACGTGATCCAAAACAGAAGGCTCTGGCTCTAACACAGAATGCCTTATTCCCATGCTGCCAAAACGCACGCTTTTGCGTATGCTATCTACTGCTTCACGGCTCTTTTAAGGCTGAAATGATAGAGAATTCTTTCCCAGAGTCTATGATTGCTGGGGTTGCAGGCTGTTTGGTAGGTCTAACACACCATAAGCGCAGGTGCTTAGGTAAATATTGCTGCTTCCTTGTCTGAATCAATACCCACGCTGATTACTTTCTAAATTGATGTGCTTTGATGAGGGAAGAGGGTGCAATTTGCTATTTCACAGTCATCCTGGAATATCTTTTTCTTCAGATTGTTTTGCTTTTATGGGACTCTGGCCCATACTCTGCAAATAACCCTGAAATTTTAAATAGTTAAATGTAGTTGGCCAAAATCTTCCCTTGGAGATACCCACGTAGTTCGTGTGGCATTGCTGAGAACCCAGAATGCATTTCTGAGGACAAGCTTAAGCCCAACAGAGCCATTTCACTCCAGGCAGAACACTGTTCAAAGTCAATGGAAGCATGATTTGAGCACACTGTGGTTGTATTTTTACAAGTGTTTTTCTATATTCCTTTATTTCCAGGCCAGAATCCAACAATGCGAATGCCAGGCACAAAATTGCTGTTTTCTTCTTAACCCTTTGTTTTCAGTGAACTATGTGTGTATTTGGGGAGTATAGTGTAGTGACAGTGGGATGTCACACTGGCAAGGTGGGGTTGTGTTCAGGACGCTCAAATGGTAGAGAGCAAAAGATAGGCAAATTGACTTGGATGTTTTGAGATATTAGGGTTACTTTGATTAGCTCCCAGTGAAGCTGACTTATAATGCTGGCTTTCACAGTGGCAGAATGAAGCTGGAGTGGAGTGCCTTGGTATCTGTACCAAGGCACATGAAAAATAACGAGGTGATAGGTGACAACCAACATGGCTTCACTAAGTGCAAATCATGCCTGACTAATCTGGTGGCCTTTTACGACAGAGTTACATCCCTGGTTGATACAGGGGGAGCAACTGACGTCATCTACCTGGACTTGTGCAAGATATTTGATACTGTCACATATGACATCTTTGTCTCTAAGATGGAGAGTCATGGACTTGATGGATGGACCACTTGATGGATGAAGAACTGGCTGGAAGGTGGCACTCAAACAGCTGTGATCAACAGCTTGATGTCCAGGTGGAGACCTGTGACAAGTGGAGTTCCTCAGGGGTCTGTTCTGGATTCAGTGCTATTCAAAATCTTTGCCAGAGACATGGACAGTGGCATCGAGTGCACCCTCAGCAAGCTTGCTGATGACACTGAGATGTGTGGTGCGGTGGACTCACTTGAGGGAAGGGATGCCATCCAGAGGGACCTGGACAGGCTTGAGAAGCGGGCCAGTGCAAACCACATGAGGTTCAACAAGTCAGAGTGCAAGGTCTTGCAAGTGGGTCAGGCCGATTCCAGGCACAATTACAAGCTGGGCATGGAGTAGGTTGAGCATAGCCCTGAAGAGAAGGACTTGTGGGTGTTGATTGATGAGCAGCTCAACATGAGCCGGCAGTGCACTAATGCAGCCCAAAAGGCCAACCCTATCCTGAGATGCACCAAGAGGAGTGTGGCCAGCAGATCAAGAGAGGTGATTCTCCCCCTTTGCTCTGCTCTTGTGAGACCCCACTTCAAATACTGCATCCAGTTCTGGTGTCCCCACCATAAGAGGGACATAGATCTGTTGGAATAAGTCCAGAGGAGGGCCACAAAGATGATCCAGGGGCTGGAGCACCTCTGCTATGAGGATAGACTGAAGGAGCTGGGATTGTTCAGCCTAGAGAAGAGAAGACTCTGAAGGGACCTTATAGCTGCCTTCCAACACTTGAAGGGAACTTAGAGGAAGACTGGAGAGGAACTTTCCACAAGAGTGTCCAGCGATAGGACAAGGGGAAATGGTTTTAAGCTGAAGGAGAATAGGTTTAGAATAGATCTTAGGAAGAAGTTCTTTAATACAGGGTGGTGAGACTCTGGGATAGATTGCCCAGAGAAGCTGTGGATGCTCCCTCCCTGGAGGTGTTCAAGGCCAGGTTGGATGAGGCCTTGAGCAACCTGGTTTAGTTGAGAGGCATCCCTGCCCATGGCAGGAAGGTTGAATTAGATGATCTCTCAGGTCCCTTCCAACCAAAGTCATTCTCTGAATCCCATTGCTCCTCCAAAGAGGCCAATTTCTGACCAGTTAAAATAATTTTCCTCCCAGGTTAGTTGTCTGAGGTCAGCTGGAAGTGCTGGTAGCCACATTCATTTGGCTTGAAGCACCAACTGCCTTGATTTTGCAAGGCTTAACACATGCTCGGCATGATTGACTTGACACAGGTTAAAAATTCTCTGAGGGGAGACAGACTGGTGAATGTGTGTCTGTCCCAGTTGGCCTGACAGGTACGTAGGCTGGGTCAAGCTGTCTGTCATAACAGCCTCCACTGTGCAATTTCAATCTGCATACCCAAGTCTTCCCTGTTTGGTCTCTCTTGCTGTGTATACTCAGGGCTTTTTGCATAGTTCTGTGCTGAAATGCTGTGGGAGCTTTTTGTGGCCAATTGTAGGACAATGTGTCTCCTATGGAAAACTATGAAAAGGCTTTGGAAAGCTACCAAGACGGGAGCAATTTGGACTGCTGAGACATCTAGTCTTTACTCTCACCCACAGCAAAAATGTGTCCAGACTTGATCTGAGAGCTATTTGTGTAGATGATGGGACATTTTGTGCTACATCCTGGGACAAGAAGAGTCCAGTGTGCACTGTGTCCGTGCTTTAATTGCACAGTTCTCTTTAATAGGTTTGGGCCTATCTTGGGAAACGATGTAGCACCCATGCGGTTCTGCAGTGAGAGCAGTTAAAGATGAGCAAGTCCAAGGTAGTCAGTGCAGTTGGGTGTGTACAAAGTGTCTGGGCATGTGCAGCAAGTCCTGTTCTTGGACATTACAAAAATACTCTTGGCAAATTCTGCTGTCTCCTCAGCAACTGGCAAGTTGACAGGAAAATTGGGCAGGCAGATTTCCAACTGGCTTGGTGGCAACCCTGATTTGAGATGAATATTCCATCTCAGATTTATTTAGAAGCTAGAAATATCTACTTCCTGATCTCTCCTCATCTGCTTCTCATTGTTTTGCTACCTGCTTCTTGCCATCCTATTTTCTGTTGATTTAAGGCAGCCGCTGGCTAGGGTGAGTGTAACCTGCAGTTACATGGGCCATGTGGAAGCCCCTTGCTCAGCATTCTGCCTTCAGACTGATTTCCATAGCAAAGGCTCATGCCTTGAGGATGTCCCTGCTTCCCTGTCCCATGGTACTCTCAAGGTGGTCTTGCTCTGGGTGGCTGAAGAGCAGTCTAGGGGGGGCAGCTTGCTCTCTCCAGCACCCTCAGACTGGCAGCGCTGGTGGCTGGCAGGTCAGCGAGCACCTAGGGACAAGGTGCCCTCAGGAGTCAGGGCAGAGTGCCCTGCACTGTAGAGAGATGCTCTGGGTGCAAAGACCTGGGGCGCCTGCACCCTGGTACTACTATTTTGACAAGTCACTTAAGTGTAGGCATTTAAAGCCTGTGATAACTGTTTCTGGCGAGAGAGAATTAAGCTAATTCTGCCAGAGAGAGAAGTGGCAATGAAGCTCTCTTGGGTCCTTTAGAACCTCTTCCCATCCAAGCTGTGCTCTAGAAGAGCTCTTGAGCTAGAGAGAGCTTAGGTGCAGTCTGTGGCCCCAAACCAGACTCCCCTTCTGCCTCCGGGCTGCAGCTGACGGGTGCCCAGGCAGAAAGAGGCAGCCCTGTGGGGAGCCCCGGCTGCCGAGGACGGCAGGAGGAGAGCTGTGGTGCCTCCCAGGCAGTGGCAGCTCTGTGCCTTGGCTCTGTGCAGCCCTTTGCTGCTCCCCCTGCCCAGTTCTGGTGCAGAGAGAGCTCCTGGGATTCCAGAAATACTCCTGGGTGCTGACATGGACCCCATAGAGCCTGCAGGGCTGCTGGGAGAACTTGTGTCCAGCCACATCTGGTCCCCACTGTCCTTAATCCGTTGTGGGGTCACTCTTGGCTTTTTCTTCTTATTGCTACTGTACCCTAGGGAGGAGCTGCCCCCTTTGCCTTTGGACAGCTGGAGAAACAGAAGACAGCTGTGAACTCAGGGCTTGATATTGCAGCTTGTTCTCTGGAGAGCTGTTGGTTTGTGGGAGGCCTTTTTTGTGGACCTTCGCTTGAGAGATCTTTAAGGGATGGACACATCTGGGTTCTAACAAGGAAAAATAATGTGATTTTTTTTTTTTTTCCTGAAGCTGAAGCTTTTGTAGCTCAGCTTTTGAAGGTGCAGCTTTGCAATAGCCAAACCTTGCTCTGCCTGGCCCCACAGGTGTGTAGGTCTCACTGCCTATCCAGGGTGCACAGGACAGAGGACTAACGGCCTGTGCTAATAATAGACCTGATGCAGTGGGAGGATGCACTGAGGCCATCTTCCTCAAATCTTCACGATTTTGATTCATATACCTTGAGAGGCTTCCTGAGTGAGGTGCGGATTGCTGCAAAATGAGTTTCAGACTTCTGACACTGGACCTGCTAATCTGATTCAAAATTAGTCCCTGGGCTCCCGGGGACATGAGAAGCATGGGCTGAACCCTACCTCCATAAGCTCTTATGAAGGAAAGCAGTGTCCTCTGGAAGCCATAACGCTGCCGTGATTGTCCCGTGCAATTTCCTTACTGTTCAGCCTAGAGGCCTTCAGAAAAACACCCGACACACTCCACTGACCTCCTTGCAGTACATCCCAGAGCTCAACAATCTGATATTAATTATGGTGAGGCTCTATATTAAAGCAGAGATTTGCCAAGTTACCATAGGGCTTTCAATGCTTGATTCACATTAATTTAAAGTGGAACTAGATATTCCCTCAAGCAACTTTGGAAATCTCATAAAACCAGGAAGACAGGAGTGTTGCTGAATATGTCCTCTTCAGGCAGGGAACTATCTAGTGGTCAGCCGCATGAGCTACAGGAGGCTGTCCATACTGCTTTTTGTTGACATTGACTCTTGTCTCTCTTGTACTCTCCACATTTGGGCCCAGCTCCATTGTCTTTAGCTCTATTGCTTTAGAGAGACCCTAAAAAGCTGTGACACCTCTATATTCAGAGCCTGATTTTCTCTCACTTGGCTTAGTCCAGTAGTTCATCCTGCTGTCTTGAAGTGTCCTCTTGCACTTGGATCTCTAATGTAGCTTCTTGGTTTTTATAGCTTGGGAGGACCTGGCAGTCGGTCTCATGGTGCTGGATAACCATGTAACTAAGCAGTGATAAGGCTTTGTAGGGCCTCCACTGGGGTAGAAACCCATATTCTGCAAGGTAAATCCTTTCGCCAGAGAGAACCCAAGATGCGCTCTAAGCATGTGCACTGGCATAGGACATGGTGCTTTTCTGGAACATGGGGAAGTCGGCTTTGTTTTGAATGCTCCAGGAAAAAAAAAAAAGGCATTTTTTTTCTAGTTTAGTGAAGTAAGCTGAGTGAAACATGAAAATCTCCTTCAAAGTACCCTGGAAGTTGCTAGAAATAAACTTCAACTGTCTGCCACAAGAGCTGGTCATTTAACAGAGCCTCTGCTCAGCGTCCTTACAGGATCTTGGTCACCTCTCTAAACATCCTGCAGCAAAATCTCTTCCTGGGATTCTCAACAGAAGAGATGTTGCCTCTCTGGTCCCAAGACTGGTCCTCCCACTACATTGCCTGCTGAACATTGTCACTGAAGCAGGAAATGGGGTCAGTGGGACATAGAGATGCTGTGTATGGTATGGGCTCCAGGCAGCTGCCTGTCTGGTCTGCACCAAAGAGGAAAGCTACTTTCAAGTCATGGCAGTCCTGGCTCATGATCTCAGTGGGGCTGGGAGGAAGGGACTGGTATGAGGGACTTTGTTTTGCGTGAGCAGGAAGGATTTCCTGCCTCTCTGCAGTGATGATGATTTGTCCTCTGCCTTCTCTCTTTCATAGTTTTCCTTCTCTTCTGTCATCTTCCTTTCCTCTTTCAGCACTTGTCATCTCTTGCAGCTTCCCTATCTTCTTCAGTTTGATACTCTGACAGCAACTCTGGAAGGAAGAAACAACCTCAAGCAGCCCTGTTCCATTCAGGAAAAAACCTTCCTCATGAAAAGGGGCAGCAGAGTTTGCCTCTAGAACTCAGCATTTCTCTGTCAGGACAGAGAAGCCTCTTCTTCCAGGCTTGTCTGCATTTACAGAAAAGCTGAACTTCGCCATTCCCTAACACTCCTTTGAGAGCTTAAACTTGGAGTAATTGTCTCTCAAGTTAGATACAGACAAAAAGCACTATAAAACTGTTATTATAGAATTAGTTCTCACTAAAACCAGGACAAAAGCTTAGTCTCACTCATGGACCTAGGGCCCGGTTTTGCCATGTTGATGATGTTACTGGCTTGGCGACTGTGCTGCGTGGTCTACATGTGAGCAGGCAAGAGTGTTCTGGAAGGCAGTGGCTGTTGCCTGTGCTCCCAGGCTGCGTGGCACTGGTGGCAATCTAAGTAGTCCTGAATTCCATTTCACTTATATCTACAAAGGCTGATGCAGTCAAATAAAGCTGTTCTGACAGCAGCATTTATTAGCCTTGCTGTCTGCAAAACCCTGAGTTTCTGTACTCACTGACAATGAATGTGTGTTTTTAGAAAGCTGAATTTACTGTCTTAGAGCTAAATTTACACCCTAACCGTCTGCCTTCCTGTGTACACAGGCTACCATAAAAGACAGTGAAGAGGAGAAGGGAAGGGGGAGGTGTTGCCCATTCAAACAGACCAACAGGAAAAGAGGCAGCAGCTTTCGTTCCTCTTGGCATACTGGAGTCTGCACACAGCATACTCCTCCATGCTGGGGTAAGGAGGAAGGCAGCGAAGGGAGTCCAAGCCAAGACAGCAGCAGCTGGACATCTCTCCTCCCACAGCGCTTTTGCTTCCTGAGGTGTGGGGGAGATGCGATTAAGGATGTGCTACATGTTGCAGTGTGTGTAGCTATGCCTCCTGTGAAGCCCAACAGGCTCTTCATCTTCCTAGTGCTTTACTCTGTCCTTACAACACTCTCAACACCTACCACATTTCTGCCAGTGAGGAAAGTGCAACTGGTCAGTAGTCGGGGTATTTTCAAGATAGGACGTGAGCCGCTGAGGTTGTCTTTAGCCCTTGGAGTCACTAATGAAGGCCACTGTGCATCAGGGCCAGCTGCAGGGTTAATAACAAGAGATGTGCTTGTGGTTTCTCCCCTCTGGTTATGGGAAGGTTGAGGCGGGGAAGAATTTTGGTGCTTTCTGCCTTGTTTCACTTTTGTCTTCTGTTTTGGCTGGTACAGCCATGCTCATTTCTGCCTTAATAAATTAGGTGCTGTCACTGCACACAGTTGCAACCCACCATAGGGGTGGCTGCATTTTGGTGACTCATATTAGCCCAGAGGAGTGCCTGCTTCTCGTTCCATCAGTTTGATGGAAAAAGACAGTTGAACTTGTGCATACGATTACTAGAAGGCCTGCATAGCAGGAAGCTGTGTTTTAATTAATATCTGTATGAATGGCTTAACAATTGGTCGTCTTTCATTACTGCATGGGGATTCTCTCTCCTTCTGCAGCTTCGATGGCTGAGCCTTTCTTTGATGTTGTGGCTGATGGGCAGTCAGCTGTTCTGATAGCTTTTAGGCTCGAGCAGAAGCCGTTGAAGTGTGCTATGTGGCAGTGTCCCTCTCAGTGTTTAATATCTCAATGGAATTTCCCATCAACGTCTCAGGTAGTATGTTAGAGACAGGTTCAGGCTAGCCCAGCTAAAGCAAAAGATTTGTTCTGGTGTTCTTTGTAGGAGTATCTCCTGTTCTCCTGGTGGGCAAAGCTGGTGCGGTGAAGACACGTGCTTTCCCAGGACGTAATACTCTCAGGGCTGGGGTCTCCTGGGCCATTTCAGGAGCAAAGTTAGTGGTAGGTAGCTCATCCTTGTTGTAGTATCAAAGAAAAGGGACTGATTTCCAGATCATATTCCCAAGGGTTTCATCAGCTTCTTGCTTTCTTCCTACTGGAATGCTTGCCCTGCATTGAGCTGCACCACTTGGCTCCTCTCATTCCTCCTGCAAGTCCACACTCTTTCCTGCTCCTGCCTCTGCTTTCACTTATGCTCTACTTTCTTCTTTTGCTCACGGCTGTTTGTATTGAAGGTGCTCCTGCTGTGCTCAGGCTGCTGAGTTACCCCTGCAGAAGTTTCTTACAGCTTTTCTGAGCGTTTTTGTGCCAGCGCATCCACAAATCATGCAGATGTGTGGGTGAGAACTAGGGAGATTGAGCAACCGCTGGCTCCGGTAACATCCACAAGCCCTCATCGCTCACCAAGGGAAGGCCACCCTTGTTTCCAGAGGCCTCACAACCTAGCAAAGGGATAAGGTTTCCTGGGTCCTAGAGAGCAGCCTGTCAGCTTGGCTGGGAAAGAGGAGGTTGGCACTAGGTTGGGAAAGGCATCTCTTTTCCCAACCACTCCTGTGGCTACTACAGAAATCACCTTCATACTTATGCCAGGCTTTGGCTCAGGCTGAGGGAAGTGCTTTCTGTGGTCCCCCAAAACCAGTTAGGTCATATGTTATGCACTGACCTGCTGGGATTTCAGGGGTGCTCAGCAAAATGGAGGCAGATGGAGAGGGTGAAGCAACTAGATGAGAGGTGGGAATTTCTGTGTTTTGGGGAGTGATGAAGGGGATAGAGGCCTTGTGTGGAGTTCTGGACAAATCCTCCATGGGATTAGTCTTGGGTAAAACAAAAAAAAAGCACGCATAGCCTAACTTTCTTTAGGGCTGGGTGACATTTTTGCAACAGGTCTGCAAGAAGCTTCATCTGGCAGGTCTCAGGCGTGCAGCCATTCTCACCTGGTCCCCTCCTGTTTGTTTTCCCATCTGCTCCTCTTCTCCATTTGGAGTGAGTGCTTTGGGACAGCAGCCTCATCTTCCTGGGTGTTTTGTAAACACTTAATACATACTTGGTGCTGAGTAAATTACTGCTATTGTTCTTATTATTGCATTGACTAGTCAGGGCCCCTTAGTGAGCACAAGACCAGATCATTGTAGCAATTTGTTTATAGTGAAGTGGCATAACAATCCAGGGCTCGCAGCGAAGCTCTGGGCCTGCTGTCCTGGAGGCTGTGGGCAAGCAAGGAGGGGTAAGGACTGAGGCTGGCAGGGAAAGGGCTGGCTACAGCACGTCCTCCTGCCCCCTCATCTGCTCTGTGAGAGCTGCAATAAAACAGCCTTGGCATGCAATAGAACAATCTGTCTCAACCACTGAAGAGCTGGGAAGTCCTCCTTGAAGGACTCTGAGTTGGATGTGGAAGTCTTTCCACCTTCATTGCACACATCAGTGGTGAACTAGAGCAACGCAAAGCCAGCAGTGACCCGAAGTCCTCTGGTACCTTTTCCTTTTTGTACTGTTCCTTGATTTTCCCCCTCTTCATCCACAGCTGACTCAGCAGACGAGATGGGCTAAGTGAAAGCATTGTTTGACCTAAAAGGTTGGTGTGACTTGCCCAACACAACACATTAGTCAGGAGTAAACCCAGGGACTTTTGCTGCCCAGTTGTGCGATTTAACTGCTCCATCTTGCTCCCCAGGACATTTGGATCCTGTTGGAAGCACAGCAGATGGAGCCAGGCAGCAAGTCCAGCTCCAGCTGGCTGGCAGGGAAAGGGCGAAGCAGCAGCACCAGTGACCTTGCTGATTTATTCATTAGACAGTGCTTAGAAGAAGGGGAGGATTGATTTGTCTGTCAAATGCAACACCAAACCATGCGGCCTGCAAGGGGAGGACTAATTGTGCCGCTGACACGGAGGCCAGTACAGACTCACACCGTCAAGCACCTTTTTATTACATTTTCCTGCTAGTCAGCTCTTCTTTTCATCTATCCTATTATCTTGGGCAATTTATTGATGCAAAGCCAAATTTAAGTGGTTATTTTGCCTGTGAAAATGAGGAATAAATGTCGAAACTGAATACAGTGAGGTGTTAAATCAGTCTCTGCGTTACAGTTATTTGGGACTGTTTGAAGCCGTCTGGCTCTGCAAGCCACAGTAGTACCTCTACAGTAGCAAAACGCCTTTGAGAGGCTGAGCCCCTTGTTCAGAAGCACTTTGTGAGCTCTTAAGAAAAGTGTCCCAAAGCTTTCAGCCTGTAAATTCTTGGTGCTTCAATCCAAGGGATTCTTAAAAGCACCAAACTGCCTGCCAGCCTTTGAAACCAGTGCCAGAGCTGCTACATTATTTGTTTTTTTTTTTTATATTTAAAAAGTTCAGCATGGTCACTTGAAGGTTGTTCTTGCAGACAGGCAAAGGCCAAATCTGAAATGTTGTCTTCACATGAAGGTTGTGGTACTTCCTGGGTAGCTCTCCACAGGCACCATGAGTGGGCTCTGCCTGTTTTGTGAGCTGCTTAGGCGTTGTCAAGACTAAATTAACATTGTCTTGAGTTACCATGTGCCTGGCTGGGTTGCAGCATGGGGCAAATGTGAGCTTATGGCCTGTGATGTATCATAACCGCCTCCATCACCACTCCCCTTCACTGCCGTTCATCCTCATCTTTGCAAGAAAGATATGGTGTTATCCTTCCTAAAGATGAGTGACCCGTTGTGCAATCAATGAGGTCAGCCTTCATTTTTCAAACTGTTTTCTTGTCCTGTTTGGCAGTTTCACCTCCACTCCAGCAGAAGGTTCTGGCCTGTTCCCCACACTGCTGAAGAGATTCCTGTTTATGTGGGATACCATCTGCCTTCTGCTAGTGATTCCCAGGCCAGACCTTACTGGCAATCTTTAAGGGTCAGTACAGTCATTTGGAAGATTTCTGACAACTGCAGTGGGTGCTGAGTTGAGCCTATGCTGAGGGCACAGGGAAGAATTAATTGTCTTTACTAATTTGGTTCTCAGATTCTCCCCCACTGCTCTGCTAAATGGACCTCAACCCTGATCTTGAAGCAAGCACTTTGCCAAAATGTATACCCCTACAGGAATTAAATAGCTCCTCCTTGCACTGTCAGCCTCTCCTTTCCTTGCAGTTTCTGTTCCTCTACAATTTTTGAAGGCCATTTATCCTCTAGCTGAAAAGTGTGCCTCCCCTTCCCCTACTTTAGCTCCTTGCTGTCATCAGGCTGTTGAACGTGATTCCATCCTGTGCTGCAAAAATAATCACTTTCTAATTATGTAAAGGAAAGGGGGTTGCAAAAGCCCTTCAAAGCCCAGTATCTCTGAGTCCTGCTGCAAAATAAAGGCAACATCAGCCTGGCAGGTTATGTGTCCATAGTGAGCTGTTCCTTTAAGCCACATATTACATCCTCCACCAGTCTTCAGTCATGAACAAAAATGCCAGCTGAGAGATTCCTGGGCTGTTTTTAAAGCAGAGGGATTTATCTGAACAAGAACTGAATGCCTTCTTCCCAGCTCCTTTCATCCACAGGGAGATAAATTAGGGATACTCTCAGCATGAGGTCAATGCAGTTGGAAAGTCAACTGTTCTACAAAGCGATTTCAGAAAATCGTGTGGATTTGGCAAAGAGGACATCAGTGGAAGTAGCCAACTACCTCCCAAAGAGTAATCCCTCCCTGGATCAGGGAAACGCTGCTTGCAGTTTGATTTGGTGCTTTCTGTCTCACTATGGCGCTTTTAGGACTTTACAGGGAGTAAAGAATCAAGGGACTCAACTTCCCCATTCTTCAGACTTCCTTTTTGCTGCCATGCTCCTGTGAAACAGTAATAGCAAGGGCCTGTGAGAGATCCATTAATGTCTCTTACTCATACTGCCTCCTTTGCAGATTGTCTCTTAGTAGGATGCTTGCTAATAGATGCCATCTTGTGCCCTTTTCAGCTATGCTCTGCTTCTCCTCCATCCATAGTTCCTACCCAAAGCATCTGTAAGAGAGTAATATTCTGCTTTTGTGTAGCACCTAGCAGTCGTGGAGAGGCGTTGGGAGCAGCGCTGTAGTCTGCCATGGGATCCTGACCCTCTCCTGTGTCCCAGGATGAATGTTCCTCTGGGCTAAGTTACTGAGTTGTTGTAGTTTTTCCCACCATCCAAAAAGAATCTGCCTATGGCCCTGAGCTGTGACCACTTGGGATGTGCTGTCATGTAAGTAGCAGATGGGAGTTTAAGGGGCAATTGATAAGTGTTTCTCATCTATGAGAAAACCTTGTTACCGGAGCCATTCACATAATGCAGGGGCAGATATGGCGGCAAATCTGGGATCTCCAGTTGCTGGGTCATGTGCATTATACTAGGTCGTGCATTCTGTTGTGAGGTTGAGGAGCAAAAGGTTCAGGCATGGATACTTGCCTGGATTTCTGTGGGTGACTGCTCAAAGGCAAAATCCTGCACGGCCACGTGTTCTCCTCACTCTCTGCACCTGAGCTATGATGAAGTTGAAAAACCTACAAGAATCCATCCTTCCTACCAGCGTTTTGTTGACACTGCGGTGAGAAAACCCAAGAATGGGTAAGCCTGAAGAACAGACAGGCCGGGCAAAAAAACAACAAGCAGACTTGAGCTTTTGTTGGGTGGGGGGAAAGGCTGAAGGAAGGTGGGATGATGAGGGACAGGCAGGAGGAATCTGAAGATCCCATCTCTGTACCTACCTTGGAAGGCAAACTCAGATAATTGCTTTGAATCTGCCTTGCCTCCATTTCCTATTTGTAAGATACGGTGAGCTATTGTGTGGATGCAGCTGCGCCTGGGAGGCCTGGAATCTGCAGAGTGCTGTGATCCTTAGTGTGAAAGAAGGGCAAAGGCCTCTATTGATACTGAATTGCACCAGTCAGCAAATAGCTGTGTTCAACTTCAGAAGTCTTCGTATCACAGTAGAGGCCCATGCTTACATCCTTGTCCACCATCCTGAGGACAAGAGGACCCTGGAGGTTAGGCAGTATCTTTCCCTGGCAGAGCTGTATGCTGGAAGCCTGTGTTAGCAGTTCATTTCCACGTTCCACACTGCTGTGGGCCCTACTGCAAGCCTCAGAATCAGTCAGAGGGGTAATGCATTCAGCTGTCACACTGGGACTCAAATCCTTTACAAGCCGGTTCATCTCTTGATCTTGCAAAGACAAAAGTAATGAACCTCTTGAAAGCAGGTTGCTGTTTGTCCTGTTGTACTACCACATTGTTTGGACACCAGTTAGAGGAGGCTAGATTCAAAGCAAAAAACTCGTATGAATAAATTGGCTTAGAGAGCTTTGTAGCGATTTATTCTGCTCTTTGGTCCTTTGGGCTTGTGTGTAGCTCATAAATGAGCTTATTATTCTATCATGATTCATAGCTTTGTGTCAGAAGCAGAGGGTATATGTGTTGCCAGGGAAGACAGAGGGGCTGGAGATGGAGTATTTGAAGTGGAGATCAGGGAGAGGTCACACTGGAAAGTGAAAGAAGAGGGAGA
The DNA here is from genome assembly GCA_013396935.1 of Baryphthengus martii. NCBI lineage: Eukaryota > Metazoa > Chordata > Aves > Coraciiformes > Momotidae > Baryphthengus > Baryphthengus martii. The sequence continues at coordinate 23,732 of VWZK01017972.1, forward strand.
AGGAGAGGCTGTCCCTGCAGCCAGCCAGCGAACGACAGTGCTGATGGATCACTGTGTGAGCGACGCAGTCGGTGTGGGAGATGACCCTCTGTGATCAAGGCTTAATTTTGTCAGTGCTCTTTGGCATTTATTTTAGAGGCTTCAGAGATTTCTCATGACAGGAAAATGCTTTATAGATCTCCTACTGATAGGAAGCTTTGCGATGAGTTACATACAGGCTGTCTTGAGTGAGGGGGGCTTCAACCCTCCCATTTCTATCCCAGGACTTCTCTATTCTATTTCCCTCCTCACAACAGCAATTTCAGCCTGTTTTCACATCAGTGGCAGAGTTTCTTGCCAGCCTGCTCTGCCCTAGCATGCACCATGGCACCTTAGAAGTCCCTTGTGTCATATCTGACATGGTGTCCTACTTACCGTGCTGCACAGCTGGTTTGTGCATGTTGGGCCCCCTCTGTCACTGGAGATTAATGCTGCAAACAGAAATCGGCAGGCGGCTTGAGACACGCCTTCAAGATGTCCCAGTCCATCATCTGTGTGTCTGATCTAATCTGTCAGTCAGTCTCCTTGGCAAGGGAGCGACAGCATGAGCCAGGCTGCTCAGCCAGATGCTGTGGTATGTTTGGTGTTTCAGAGCTGTCAAGGAAAAAAAGAGATGCTCTGGTCTTTAGTACCTCCCTTTGTTTTTCCAATATGAGGCTGAACTATGTCTGAAGGGATGGGCACAGCTCCGTGTGCAGGAAACGTTCATGGGGACTTTATTCTCTGTACCCAGGGCAGAGGAGCCCAATATGTGCTGCCTGTATCCAGTTGCTATGCTTAGTGATGCCCTTTATTTTCACAAAGACCTCTTCATCAAAGGCATCTCAGCAGAGCCTGACAGCTGCTAGTGCAGCTGTGGATGTGTTTTCTCCACCATGACCTTGGGAGGCCTGCTTTGCACATCCTTCTCTCGAGAACCACAGTGGGACTCTGGTGGTGTTTGCTTTTCCTTTGGCCAAACGCAGGGATTGCTTTGCTGAGGTTATTTGCCCACGGTGGCACAAGGCAAAAGGAGCGTGAGAGAACAGCCCTTCTTGTAGTATTCAGAGATGCTGTCCTGTAATTCCTCAAAAACATTTTTCCTGAAAGACTCAGACTCCAGCAGTGCATTAGCTCATTGTACTGGGTGCTGAGATGCAGGTCCTGTCCTCTACATGTGTATGTTGTTGAAGTTTAGATTAATCCCATCCAAACTGAGGAATGCAAATAACCTGTGAGTGCAGTCGTGTATGTTGGTGATGGTATTGCAGTCAGGCAGCAGCATACAGGCACCGCGCTCAGGGAGAGGCAGAAATCAGCTCACCTGAGGCCTCTCACCTTCTGGCCATGCCATCCTCTCTTGCTGGTAACAAAATGAGCTTGGAACGAGTCTTCTCCTACGGTCCCTTGGGTGTTTAAAGTAATACAGGTACCTGGAGGTCTCTAACCCTAGCTACGAGCTCTTTCTGAAATGTATTAAGAGGCAAATCATTCATCATGGCACTGTGGCTCTTTGTAGTAGCTCCTGGTGCAGTGCAGTGATGGATGGACACAGTGGATGGACTTGAGAGGGTTTGTGCAAATAGTTCAGAAATAAAAGTGAATTTGAGAGTATTTTTTTTGTCTTAACCTACATAAGAGCAACTACACTGTGTGAGATCAAATGTCCAGTCAGCCAAGTTTTCTTTCTTCTGTGGAGGTAAATAGTGGATGCTTGAGGAGAAACATAGGAACAGGGCAAGCCTGTAGTGACACCTCCTTAATACACTCTCTCCATCTACAGCGACATATGGCTTTCCTAGTCAAATGTAATTTATTTTTATGTTCAGTAGCTCTAGATGGGGATTTCTCCCTTGAATTTGTGCAGTCGCTTCTTCAGCTTACGAGAATTGATAACATCCAGCCCCCCTGAAACAAGGAGTTCCACTGCTTAAATCCTGCTGGTGTCCAAATCACAAGACTTCATGTTGGCTTCATGAGCAAAGCAAGCATAATAACTCAGAGCTGGAGGTCCCTGGGCAAATATCACTGATGCTTCTGAAAACAATGGGTTTCAGTGGATGTGTACCTCAGCACAGTGCAGCCTGTAGCTTAGAAACACTTTCAAGACTCCTGGCACAAATATATCTTCTTAAAAACAGACCCTGGTTTGTATCTACCTGTGCTCCAGGACTCTGGGAGTTCCCTGAAGATGGATCTGCAGATGCGTTTCTTCAAATCAGTTGGGACACAGTAAGGCTAGGAAAGAGAACAAATGTCTTTTTCTTCTTCACGTCAGGTTACAGTTACATGCAGTCAGGCCATTGCAGGTTCCTCCTCCTTAGGCAAGGTACAGGCTCTGTTCGACAGCCTCCACTGCCTGTGTGGTGCTGTAGCAATGCTGGTGTAGAAAAGCCACACGTTGGTTGTGTGCGCGACAGGCTCCCTTTGCTGGGTATGACACTCTTTGTGCTGGGATGGGACAACAATGGCACACAGAGCGCCTGAGTGATTTGGTGGTTGTGAGAAATTGAAATCAAGGTTCTGCTGATACCACAGGAACACTCAGCAGTCTCATCCATCCCTCGGAGTCCCAGTGCTAACACCCAAGCTGAAAATAGTGCAGTTATATTTCAAAGAGAGGTAGAAGCTGTATAGGAAGAGGCAGCTTATTCATTTGGTGATCCTAAGAGTAGGTGAAAGAGGCAAGAACTGAATCCTTTTCTCCTGCACTTCAGTCACACATGCAAACTATGAGACTGTGCTTCAGAAATACTAGGGAGAAACAATTCCAATTCAGGATGCACACAGATTGATATCACTTTTTCAGACCTACACCTGCTTATGCCAGCTCTGAGGGTAGATGAGGGCCAGGCAGCACTTGGGTGATCAGATGGGAAATAAGGAAGTGACTTTGAAGTTGAGGACATTGTCTATCTGGACTTTAGTAAGGCCTTTGACACAGCCTTCTGCTTCAGAAGCTTATGGTGCAAGGCTTGGACAAATACA
>VWZK01017972.1:26994-124281 GCA_013396935.1 Baryphthengus martii
GGACAGTAGGAAACATTTCTTCACTGAAAAGGTTATTAAACATTGGAAAAGCTTGCCCAGGGCAGTGGTGGAGTCACTATCCCTGGAGGTATCTAAATGGAGTGTACACCTGGTGCTTAGGGACATGGTTTAGTGGTGAGCTTGCAGTGCTTGGTCAAAGGTTGGACTAGATGATCTTGACGGTCTCTTCCAACCAAAGACGTTCTGTGACTCTGTGAGAGACAACATGGTGGGCGGGAACAGTGGGAAGAATTACTCTGAGCCACTGGAAGGGAAATCTACTGGAAAAAAAGGATGGAGAAGGAGTTCTGTTGTTCAAATGGATGAAGTAATAAGAAAAGAAAGGCTCAGGGGAGGCTCTGGGTCTTAGGGAAATGTCATGGTTTGGGAGGGCAGCAGGAGAATAGCCAAATTGTCCTGTCATCACATTTCAGACCCACTATAGGCAAGTGGCACAGCAGCTTTTGGAAAGAATGACAGAATACTAAAACCCAAAGGCTTTTACTAGCAGCATGCTCCTCTGCTCAGGGGGACATGGAGAATAAGTGAGGGGTCTGGACTTGGGATGTGCCAGCTATCTTCTGCCTTATGCCAAAGGTCTTCCTAAGCCAGGGGTTCAAGATTTGGCCCTGTGCTGTGTGGTGTTCACTGTGAAAACCTTACACTGCATTATTGCTGTAGTTGAGTCTCTGCTTCCTCTGGGATCTCGCAGGGAGCTGGTAGCTAGAGGACTCACACTTCTATGGTGTCTATGCAGCAGGTCAGGCTCTGGGATCGTGAAATCTCTGAATGTGTGAATTTGTTCTGCAAGCCTGCCTCCCATCACTTCAGGGCATGGGGTGGGGGCTGTTTGCATCCGTGTCTCTATCACAAAATACTGCAGGAGCGTGCTTGCTGGAGTGGCTGCTCTCCAGCAATTCCAGAACCGCACGTGCTTCTTACGTGATGCAAAACTGGTGTGGTCAGCGGGTTTTGCTGCACCCCATCACTGTTTTTTTTCTTAGCTTTGCTGCATAGCGTCCTGAAAGGAAACTGTTTTTTTAAAGAGCTTCTTGACTATAAGTATGACCCTCCCCAAAACAAGTTTACTTATTCCTCTAGTGACATGTATTCCCTCTGCTTTCTGAGATGTACATAAGATGGCAGATGAGCAGTAGGGGCAGGAGGAAACTCTGAATGAACAGGGAGAACAGGCGGAACTGTCACCTAACCTTCGTGTCATGAAGGTGTGACTTGTTAAAGCCATTAGATTTAGACAGGAGAAAATACAGGGTGGTGTAAGGGGGTGTGAAGCTGAGGGGAACACAAACTGCATTAGAGCTTTGAGCAAACCATTTGAAGCCCTGTATGATTGAGTCACTCTGAAGGGAGATGGAGTCTGTCACATATACCCACTGTAATGAGTATGAACAAACCTAGAACAGCTGGTTGTAACATATGGAGCATCCAGAAGGGAACAAAGCTGAAATAATTCCCTTTCCTCTGCTCTTTGCTTATCCTGGCCCTGATACAGGAGCGCACTGGGGAGTGTGCTCATCTTTAGGCCTGCACTTTAGGTCCCAATGATTTCTGTGATAACGAGTTTCACTTTTACCATTGATTTAATGAGTTTTACCTTTAATGAGGTAAGCGCCTGCCTGACTGTAGTTGGGGTACAGCGCCTCTTAATCACAGCTTCTGTAAGGACTCTGGCTCAGCAGGAACCAGCACTGTCTTGTGTGTGGAGCTCAGGTGGGAGCCCAGCATGTGTAGGAGCTGCAGCTGTAGGTCGGCCTTCATGAAGGAGGCAAGGAAGAAATGCAAGATAGAGTCATCTCATCATTCACGGTTAGGTAATGGGCACCTTTCTGGGCTATGGTGTTTTCACTTTTCCTTAGAGTTAATCAGGTTTTTGATTTTTAAATCAAATTGTTTCCTTCCTCTGCACACTGCACATGCTCAAGTAGCTGCTCCAGGAAACTCAGAGACGGCAGGTTTGCTTAAGCCTTCAGAGAAAGATTGGTAGAGCTTTTCTACTCTTTTCCACTTTTTCCATCTCCATCAGGAGATACAGGGACAGAAGGGCACAAACTGTGCCCCATTGACAGTATTTCTACAGCAGAGCAGTGACAGAAGGAATGAGTTGTGGCATAAGCAACATATATGCACGTATGAAAAATGTGAATGTGGTGTATGCAGTCTCATCCATCATTTCTGGCTTTAATGCCCAAGAGAAGGTAATTATCAGCTGCTCTTGGACAGGGATGCAATGGTGGAATTGGGGAGTCTGTCAGAAACCAGTAAGAGGAGCAGAGGAGTTGACACAAAAGCTGCTTGCTCCTTGTTAAAAATCCTTGTGTGTGTGTACAACATAAGGATGTGTGTGTATAGGGTTTGCACTTGCCTCAATGTTTTTGGACGGGCTGTGAAGCAAATTTCCTAAGCAGTCTGCACCTCCTGCTATGCAAAAGCTGGCCTGAACATTTGTTAGATTAGTAAAATGCATCTTTGTAAGCAACTGCCTCGTTTTAGATAGAAATCTAGTTGTGATTTTTAGGGCTCTTTCAATTTATTGGTTCCTCTGATATCCTAAACCTATTCTCAATCCATCCACAAAATCTTTTAGAGAAACAGGATCGACAAGACCTGAATGTCTAATTGAAATAAACAAACAAACAAAAGTAATAAAAAACCCCCAAACCTCAAGCAGGAATGAAAACAAATCAGATCAAAAAAAGCAACAAAACAAAATCCAGGCCAAAGGTTTCAGTCTTTACTTTGTATGCCACAAAAAGACAGTGCAAAATTACAGCTGTTTTGTTTTTATTTCTGCACCTCCATTTTAAACAGAGTACACCTCATCACTTGGGCTCCAGTGGATGGACTGGGATTACACCCTGTAAGCAGCCCATGAGCCAACGGGGTGGCACTTGCTGGAGAAGCAGCCTGAAGAGAGTGGGAGCAGCTGTATAGTGTGGCCATTTATAGTTAGTAAGTGCTGCTGCTTGCGATCCCGTGGCCTCTTGCACTCTTTGTGCTGTTGTTGAGCAAAGGCAAAAAGGTACGAGAAGGATCAGGAAAGAATTTTTCAGCAAACCCCAGCATTGACATTACAACCTATTTCCCAGCTCACAGGCAGAAGCAAAACCCTGCTATTACCTGCTATTCTCAAAGGTGCAATTCATCCCTATTCAAACAGTCATTCTATACCAGGTTTGTTTAATACAGTCTCCAGAAGACCTTAATGTTAACATTAAAAAGATAATGAAAACAGGCAAACAGAGAAATCATGATGCCCGATGCTCTGCTTCCTCATTGATAAAACATGAGAGCAGCTCCCCCCTGAAAGATTTTGACTGCTAGTCATTTATGTTTTTATTTATGAAAAGGAGGAGAAAAAATGAGTTTCCATCACAGCACCTAAGCCTAATAGAAAGGGAAAGCTTTCAAGCGTTCTGCATGGGGCTGTGCTGACAGGCTGTGCAAGTGGCTAATAACGCGATTTCTTTCGTTACAGCCCAAAACCTGTCTTCCAGTTTGATCACAGAGCTCAAAAATATGTTTGCCTTTGATAATATCCCTGTTCTGCTCAACCACACCTTTCTGCTTTTGTACTTTTTTTTCCCTTTGCAATGTTTTTGCGGGTGGCGCAGCCCTGTCCCTGTCAGTGCTGCTTGCATTGTTACTGTTAATAATTATCTGTATTACCGTAGTTATTAGAGGCCCCAACTGTTACAGGCCAAGTGCATGTGAGAGACAATCTCTGCCTGAGGAGCTTGAGGTCCGAATAGGCAAGGCAGATAGTGGAAGTGTTATCAGTCTCATTTTTACAGAGCTTAAATGACCTGCCGAAGGTCACACGGGGAGTCTGTGGTGCAATCATGACTGGAATACAGATTTCCCAGGTTTTGTTTAAGCATCTAACCCAGGTTCCTTGTCAAGGAAGCAGCAGTGAGAGTGCTGCCTGTGTGTGTGTGAGTCTGGGTGAAATTCTGGGTTATATACTGGATTTGCATATGCTCTCCTGATCGAAGCGTGTCTGCGAGAAGCTTCAGGTGCTGTAATAAATGAGCAGCTAGCAAATAGTGGCTACAAGATGCATGCTCACCTGGAGTACATGTCTCTAAGTAGTTCAAGGACAGAGCCTTCAATAAGGTGGCAGATGTTGCTAGTTTTCATGTTTAAGCCTTCACTATTTTCGAGTATGTAACAAAAATACGTGCACCACTTGTGAAGTATAAAGAATGGTTATGGATTGGGTTTTGGGCTGATGAGGAGCACAGTCCTGTGACTGGCATGCCTAGTTGTATGGGCCTTCATGTTCCAAAACAGGTAATCTAGGAACCTCAAACTTTGCAAGAAAGCCAATGTTTTAAATTGCTGTTACAACATTTTGAAGTGCTCTGACAAAATACATGCTTTTAAAAGAAACCTGTCAGGTGCACAGGTTCACGTGTGATGGGAACCATGTGAGTGCTGCAAGTAGTGTCCATCTAAAAAAAGTAACTGTCCTACAAAGCTTCCTTCTGCCAAAATGATCTCTGAAAGACTGGATAACATGGTGTTCCTTCCTCTAATTCCTTTTTGTCAGGTTAGGGAAGTTCCCCAGACTGTGTCTTTGCTGTATCTGAGGGTGTGGAAATAGCTTGTCTTGAGCTGAAAGCCTGTGCTGTGTGGAGATTCTCTGTCTCTGAAGCAACGCCATACAAGAGCTTTCACTGTCATTTCTTGGGAACCAGATGCAGGGGGGACTAATATCACAGAATTAGCACAAGCACCTCTCATCTTATTGTTTTAAATCTCATTTTAAAGAACTACTATTTCCCTTAGCATTTCTAGTCTGTTTTTCTCTTGCCCACAAGTACAAAATTCAATTTACTTAAGCGTCAGTTTTTATCTAAAATATAATACTTATTAGCAGTTTCAATGCTTTTCAATGTATCTTTGTTTTTCAAAAATTATTTCACAAAACTCTTTACATGTATAATTGGAATTGACTTTAATTTGAAACTCAGCCTTAGCAGAGTCAGTATTTCTGCAATCTGTCTTGGCTTAGTTCTCAAGGAAAATGTTATTTCTGTTGCTGCAAGGGGAAGGAAAGGTTGTGATGTATGCTATGAGAATTAGGAGGCTCAAGAGCCAGAGTTTAAACAACTTTAGCCAAAGGTGACTGTAGGATTTCTGAAGTCTGCGCTCGTATTTTCAACTCTCTCAGTATGTGCTGTAGTCAGGGTACAGCTCCATAAAGCTTTTTGAGAAATTTCAGCCTTTGAGTAATACTCATGGTTTATTGAGAAGAAAATATTTTTTTTCAGTGGCTGAATTGGATTACAGCAGTTTAGTTAATTGAAATGTGAAGACAGACATTTCAGAGCTAATGCATATTGCTGTGTGCAACTCTTTTCCGTTTATTTTCTGAATACAACGTGTTCTTAGATTAAAGTCATATTTGTGGCCAGATGATTTCTCTTCAACTCCTTTTTGTAGCTTACCTTTCAATTAATGTGTCTTGCCATTGTTTTAATTTTAAAATTCTATCATTAAAAAGCTTTTACTGCACAATGAAAGTATTGTGAGTGGCGTGGAGTACTGAAAGTGTCTCCCCATGTTCAGTAGCCTGAAAGAGCTTAAAAATTGCTGCTCAACAATCTGATCCTCTTCCCCTGCACCAGTCCCTTCCAGTAGCTTAAGAACATCTTTTCAAATGTATTGTGTAGAAATGCCCTGTGAGAACACTGAAACACTTTGGGACATGAGTCAAAAGGATTTAAAACTTTGCAACACAGCCTCTTTGATCAAAGGATAATTTATCTGTAGTATACTTGCTATATGATATATTCTTATATTCCATTAGCCTTGGAAAATACAACTCCATAAACAAATGATCATGAACGTTACCAATTGCAAGTGGAGACACTTTGTCAATGGTGGAATAGTTTCATTACAGTAAATCTTTAACTTTTAAAATATTCCAAATGATATTTCAGCACTACTTTCAAAGTAATCAGGAAGACAATGGGTTGCTTCCTTTTTGGCTTCGTGGTTATAAATGATTATTGGAAATACTTTTATATTTCCAAAGATTGTAGCATCAGAGACAGCAAATAAAATTGTCCCTCTCCAGGATGTCTTTATTTCCTGTGCTGAAAAAGAAGTTAATATATTTTTGTCAATAAACAAAGATTTTGCCTCATGAAGATGCAGCATTTTAGCCATGGGTTAATCTTGTAGAAACAACGTTATTTAATTTGCTGTTGCATTTAAGAGATCTCTGCAAACAACTAAATAGTGGTGTTGTGGGCCTTTGTGGTTTCACAGAAGTACTTTGTTACTCTCTGTGTTTCCAACCAATAATTCTTTCAGCAACCTTGTTCTTGGAAGCTGTTCTGTAGTAACCTTTGTGATGTTTTGTTTGCTTGCTGTCTTGCATCTGACAGACCCCCATCAGCAGCTGAGAAACATCCTCTGTGAAACCCCATTGTGAATCTTTTGACAATTATAGCTACCTTCAACGATTCATGCAAAATTATTTCTCCACTCATCTTGGAAAATACTAAATCTTCAGGAGATAGATCTTGAATTATTGCTATAGTGCTGCCATTGCCATTGAGGGTTTCACCTGACCAAGAAAAAAACAAAAGTAAAAAATTCTTAGACTCATTAGTTCTTTCTTTTTTTTTTTTTACAGAACTTTTTTCTTTTTTTTTCTTTTTTTTTTTTTGGGGGGGGGGGGGTGGGGAGGGGAGCGGGGCAGCAATCTTCCAGATACTGGGACTCGGGATTTAGACCATGTTTAATATAGGGGGGAAAATAATCTTTAGAGATCAACAGGCTCAGAAAATATGATAATCTGGGTGAAATTATTTGCCCACTAGCTTGTTGAATCCTAGTGCCAGTTGAGACCATTTCTGTATGAAATTGTAAAGACATTTAGGGTCCACTGGCCTTGAAGATGCAATATAAATATAAACTAGTGCTGTTTGAGATCACTTACTCAACACTCAATCTCAAATAACAAGGCAGTCTGGGGAAATGAAGCAGCCTTTGCCAGACAGCCTGAGCCACTCCGGACTGTCTCTGGGGAAGTGAGCATTTAAGTACCTTTCTCAGTCTGTTTCAGTCCTTCGACTTATACTCATTGATTTCCTCCATTCTCAAGCTCTAGCCTTGCTGCAGGATGGGAGGGAGAGGTTGTGCTTGCTTTTGAGGAAATCTTCATCCCTCTTGTCCCCAAAATCTCATGTCTGTTTCTTGTCCTGATCTGTAAGGAGCTCATTATTTCTTCTCTGTTTTTGATGGCTCTCCTCCTGTGTCTGGGAACAGTCAGACATCCCAGCACAGGCAACTCCCAATGGTTGGAGTCTCCCTCCACATGTAGGCAGCTGAGACCAGGCAATTGTTGTCACAGTGCTCCAGGACAGCCTCCACTTTGAGGGCCCTACCATTTTTCAGGCCCCTATTTTACACGCAGTAGCATTAGATCTTTGTAACCAAATGAAATAATATTCACTGTGGCAGTTGTTTGCTTTTCGTATTACCTTAGTAAACTCCTGCAGAATTGTTCTTCCTTGCCTTTCTGTACCTTTACAAGGTTACAAAGCCAAGACCAGTGCTCTGGGGTAATAGCAAGCAAAGCTACCTTCAGGGTTTCCGTTTCTGGTCTGCAGTCTGATGCAGGATTTGTACAATTAAAAAGGTTTTTCTTTTCCTCTGTGGAAATATGTAGACAATTTTTGTTAAAAGTTCAGGTTTGTTCAAGTTGAACTCTTAACTGAAACAAGATTTAATCAGCAGTTACCCTGCTTAGTGGGGGTTTTTTGGCAGTTTTTTCTTTGATTTGATCTTCACCTTTCTCTAGTGATAAATGAATGAAAAAAGCATGTTTTTAAAAAGAAGGGATGCTGGGCTACTCTTTGCATTGGGATTAGCTGGAGGGAGTGAAAATGTGCCCCGTGGTGTCTGCATTTCTACTATATTGGAAAAATGGATCACAGCATTCTGTAATCCAGGCAAAACATCTATATGTCCAAATGTGTCATTATTAAAAAAAAAAAATAGCGAAGTAAAGGGAAATGTAGGCTGAGAGCTTAGATTTTAGAAATCTCCCAAGGGAAATAGTTTAAAACTGGTTTTGATCGGTCTAGAGTGAACAAGGTATACAGGTAAAATTCAGAATTTGTTATCGTTAAGTCACTTATACCTTAAACAATATTCTGAGAAAGAATCAGTCACTCAAACATGCCTGAGTAAGAAATATTGTCTGGGTATATACCAGTACTTCAGCTCTCCATGTTGCAAGTTGGACTCCTGAGGGGTTTTGTTCATTTCTTTTGTGGAGACGCTGGAAACCTGCAGCTTCCACTGAATTCAGTGGGTCTTGAATGAGGTCCCTGGTGAGCTGACAAAAGAGGACAAAGATAGTGGAAACGTTTTCCATCTCAGTCTTGCCTAAAGCGCTGGTTCTGGTGCGTGTGGGTGTCAGGTGACTTTCTGTCTGTTGGCAGTGTTTAAAATGGAGGCCCAGGCCCAGAGCGGCTGCTGCTACAAGTCAGAAGTTGGGAAGAGAGGGATTTATCACCAAAGCCACTTTTTGCCCGACTCTGGTCCCCCATTCTCACAAGTATTAAAAGTTAACCAAACTTATCTTACAACAGAAAGATGATAAACAGCCAAGACCTTCCCTGAGCTGCAGGCTGGTTGCAATGGAAAACAGACATGCAAACCCCCTTCCAGAGCAAGGGGCTGCCAACGGGAACACACTGGAATGTTAAAAGGATGATTTTCTGGCTGGTGAAATGCTGCTTTGCTCAAGGGACCATATTATTGCTGTTGTTTATTATTTATGCACTGCTGAAGGTGTGCACAGGACTTTATAGTGCCATAAAAAACAATGACGGGTGTCCAGTCCCTCGAGGTGTTGTGCCACCGCTGAAGTATGGCGACAGGGCAAGATGAAGGGGTTTGGTTCTCCCTCTGTCATGATGCAGAGGTTTATTATTGTTACAGGGTGTCCTCTTTGGACCACTTGGCTGGGGATGTTAGAGTAGTTTTGTCACCATTTTGCACAATTGTCTGTGATGGTGTTTGCAAGGGCATGTACCCTGTTTGATATGCATCCGAAGTCTGGCGGCAGTGGGAATGAGTGAACAATAAAAGTGCCGCTGTCACAGCCCCAGGTTTTTTTTTATTTTTACAGATTCCCAGCCATCTGCTGCCTCACCAGCTGCTCACAGAGCAGTACAAAACTTATCTCCATTCAGGAACTCAGCCTCTCAAGGAGGGCAGGGGCAGAGGGCTTGAAGGTGTACAACTGACCTCCTATGCACTGTCTGCAGGGCATAGACCCAGATCTGGTGCCAAACTCCACAGAGGTGGTGAGCAAATGCAGGGAAAGGGTAGAAGAACTGAAGTTCAAATAAAATGGCCGCATGAACTCTTGTTTGCCCCTCACAAAATACTGGCCATAGAGATGTGCTGGCCTGGAGAGCAGTGCGAGGGATGCTGTGGGCCTGAGAAGACCACAGGAGCCGACCCAACCCCAGGTTTGACACCACCTTTAGCCATCATTAGGTCGACAGAAGTGAGGAAAAGGCATTCCCCTCAAGGGCATGGAGAGCCAACGGCTGGCTCTCTCTTGTGCTGCAGCCAGACCTTTGCTACAAGGTCAGTTTCGCTGTGGAAAGGGAGCAAAGCCTGGTGGCCACTTAACTGGAGGCAACAGGGAGAAAGCAGCAACTTCTGCCTGAGGGAAGCTCAGCAGCTACCTTCATGTACTGGGGAATAGAGAGAGATGCAGCTATTGGAGATTTGTGGGGCCAGAGGGCCCAAGAAATCCTCCTGCCAAGGAAGTGGCATCTTTTATTACTCACTGTCTTTGAGGTACCTAGCTGAGAATTGCCTAGTTTCATTAAATTTCACTTTTATAATCCCCTTGGGATCAAGACAGCTAATCTGAATGCTCTCTACACCTACCCCTCCATGCCTCCTGTGCCAGCTCCCCAGAAATGGGGGTGATACCAGCACAGGTGAGGGAAGAAAAGGCAGCTTGGCTGTGGGATCTGGGAGGGAGTGACCGCGTTTCCTCCCCTCTTTCCAGAGAGCTCCTCTTCTTCGCGTGTGCCACTTCAGACCACTCAGAGCACCCTCCTCCCTCCTCATGCTTTTATGCATTTTCCAATTAAATTTTCTCCACAAGAAGGAGAGAGGCACTCTGAATCCATTAGCATTAGTAATTATGTAAATGCTTCAGGGAGTTGACTGCCCATCATCACATATAATTAATGTTTCTGGTTATGAATGGAGGGTTTGTTACTTCCCCCCTCCCCCTTTTGTGCTGGAACGGGATGGGGTAGAGGTGTGGGGAGGTGATGTTACTGTATTTAATTTGCATAATCAGGATGCCTGATTGGGTATGCATGAGGATAGGGGCTGGTGGGGGACCTTCTCCAGTGTGCACTCTATTAAGCTGGCAGCAAATCTCAGGAGGGAGATGCAGAATGTAAAGTGAGGGTGAGCACAGCACAGTGACTGCAAACTGGAAACTCAGATTTACAAGCAGGAAAGGAGGTGCCCTTGGACTAGCATGGCTGTGCACAGGTGTGCTGTGTCTGGACATGCTTGTCCTGTCCTTTTGCTCTGCTTGCCTTCTAGAAATGACATTGGAATTCTGCAGAAAGATCCAATTCCTGGCTTTTATCTTGAGCAGCACTCTGAATCCACAATTTACAACCTCCAAGACATGCGCGCATCATGTATTGCGGAGCTTCCTGAGGAGAAAGAGTCAGACTTTACCTCCTACGTCAAACATTACAAAAGCCAGGGTGAGAAGTTTCCTGTGCATGTTGTAGCTGCAATGAATGCCCTGGGACACTTTGGAGATCTCCCTACTTCCTGATACACGGGAAAAGGAACTCTTCCTATCTGCTGTAAAACACCTTCCTCATGTTCTTCCCTTTCTCTGGCCTCTATCTTTGCGAAAGGGGGCAAAAGATTGTGGAGACAATATATAGTTAAAGGGATAATGCCCTGGGAGGGCACTGAAAGGATCCAGGTAAAGGAGAATGGAGATATTCTCAAATTAGAGGGAGTTGAACCTGAGAGTACTATGGAGATGAGAAAAGCAGTAGAGATCAGATTGGCCAGAGAGTGTGCCAATCAAAAGAGAAAGAGGGCCAGTAATTTCTCAGATCTTATGCTGTCAGAAGTATTGTGTCCTATTCTGTGGCTATAATTATTTTCTGTCTTGATTATAATGCATGTTTGCAATGTAGATACTGAAAATTGGACAGATTTCTTCCGGCATCTCCCTGTTTGGTACCATGGGCAAGGTGTGAGCTTTCCCCAGTGGCGCAGGAATTTGCAGTGGCTCAACAGGGGTTACCAGAGTAGGCAGGGAGGAAATTTGCTTTGTTTCCCACCCTGTTATCCCCACAGCTTGTAAAAACATGAGACAGATTTTCAACACAAACTCCAGTAACCATTAGAAGAGGTGAGGAGTAGGACACACTTAAAAGAAAGAAAAAATACAGATTAAAAAGAAAAAAGTGTATGTGTGTTTTTAAAGCAGAAGAAATATCTGTCTGTGTGCGTATATATCTTTCTAAAGGAATAGGAAAGTGGGAAAAACTTGAAACATTAAACTTTCAAAAGCCCCTCTGCCTCTTGATAGTGGGGTATTATGAGAGGAGACACCAGTTTTGCTCTAACAATTGTCTTTTGATACAAGAAACTTGAGGCAATACTGGATTCTGTTCTTGTCAAGATTTTGTTTTCTCTGACTTGAAGCTGCTTTGGAGATTTGTAGTTCTGAAGTTCATGTTGTTCAGTATTTTGTAAAGCATTTGTACGCTTGGCCTGCTGCTAGGGAAAATCACTGGGGAAGACTTTCACTAAGTCGAAGCACCTGTAAAATCTCCAGCCAGAGAAATCTGATTTGCTTAGACCAAGGACTCTTAAGGATGAGAAATGTCCCAATACTGATCAGGAAAGCAATCTCTGAAGGGTTGGGTCAAATCCCGGAAGGCACCTGGCTAGAAGTAGAGGTCTTGGGGAATTATGTGGTGAATAACTCCTATAAAATCAAAGGAGCAAGAAATGGTGCTTTGTCATATGGTAGGGAGGAACTTTCTGGCTGTGAAATGGGAAGATGTCAATAACTCTGCTCTGTTTTTGTTTCCTGTGACATTCATCCCACAACAAAACATACCACTGAAGCACCAGGACAGTAGTGAGAGGCAGCCCTAGTGATGAGGGGAAGGAGGAATTGTCTAGGGACTAATCACCCGTGGGAAACAAGGTGGGCCCAGCCTTCGGAGGTGGTCCATTAGTCCAAGCCTGGCTTTCTGTTTCCTGAAGTCAAATCTAACTGTGCTGTACCAGACAATGCTATGCTGCATCCTCCTGTATGCTGGAAGTGAACATACTGTACCCATTGTCCAGGGACCATGAACTGCAGGAGCAGAGCTTCCAGTGCACACCTGACCTTCTGTAGAATATTGGCCTCCTGTAACAGACTGCTCTGTGCTCACTGAAGTTAACAGATGAGGAAGTGCTTGAAGATGCCACTGTGAGAAAAGGCAGAGAACAAGATCCCCTCTGAACTGTGCTCAACAGTAGCTCCACAAGGTTTACATCGCCACTTTGTGTAGTCACGGCATTTTCTGTCTTTCCCGTTTTCCATGTGTGGGTCAGGTTATGTATGTGCAGCAAGGACAAACATAGAAAGACACACATGGATACAAGCAGCGCATGCATGCAGACACTCAAGATTACTAAAGGCACAAGTTAAATCCCACATCAAAGCAGAGTGCTATCGGAGCAGCACTGTTCAAAGGCGCCAGCTTCCTTCCTGGGAAAGACAGATTGTCACTTTGATTAAGAGATTTTAACAAGAGACAAAAAGAAGGGAAAGAAAGAATGGAGAAGAGAAAAGAGACAGTTTTCATTTATACCCTTTTTTCCCTTTGGCCATCCAAATAAGGTTTAGTTTGATGAAAAGACGACCCCAATTTAAAATAAGTTTAATGTAACAATGAATTATTTAAGGGAGAAGAAAATACAAGCTGCTGCTTTAAAAAAAAGTAGAAAAAGCTATTATTGAAATGTCAGAACAAATACCCAGCTTGATCTGCATTAATATGATAAATACTAATATATTCATTTCCCCTGGTGCTTCTGGGCTTGCAGAGGTACATCTGCAGTGCATTGCTTATGGTAATCAGGTCACAGCTTCAAAGGGAGACATGCAAGGTATTCTGGGTAATGTTGTGCAAGCTGCCTTTACAGACCTTGTGGATCATTGTGTAGAGTTGAGGGGAGCTGATTGAGGGTCTTCTGGAAGATCTCTGATTGCTGAATGAAATCGAAAACCTTGTCATATTCTTAGTGGACCACCAGTCATGGGACAACACTTCAAAGTTACCATTTTTCTGTAGACAACGTAGTAAGAGAGAAAAAAAGACTGAGATGCAGAAAGCAAATGAGCTTCCTTCCTCCTGTCTCCACAGCCACAGTGTCTCTGTGGTTGGGAATAGATGCTGTGGGAATAGCCTTAAGTCATCCACCATCTCAGTTTTCGCTTTCATATTCTCCCAGTAAAGATCTCAGGAACAGTTTAGTGGAGCTGAAATCTTGAAGCTTCAAGAAGATTCACACAAACATCTTCATGTTTTCAGAATCGAATAATCTGGGAACTGCAAGTAGGATGTTTTCCACAGGGACAAGTACTACCTTCTACTAGGCATCGTCTCTGCCTACCCTGTCCTTCTTGTCTATCAAACAAGAAGTTTTGTTGTAGTGTGCAGCAGGTTTGCTGCTGTCAGCACAACCTAAAGATCAGACCCCTTATGGATTGTATTTCTTTTTTTGTAGCCAAAGACTAGATTTAGACAACTGTGATGCAACCAGGTACCAACAGAAGCAAATCGATCAGAATTAAGAGAGCTTATTTGGGAGTGATGTGGCGCAGAAGGTGTTGAACTGTTGTTTCCTAACATTACAGCTGACAGTTGAATGACAGACTGGGAGTGTGGTTAAATTAGGATACAAATGGAGCTGGTCTTCTGGTTGGTAGAACGAGGAGACAATGTTGGAGAGAAACAAGGGAGGACCAGTTTTAGATGAGAAGTTTTAGCTACCTGGGAACTCCAAGAAATGTGCCTAAAGCCTAGGTAAGGCTAGTTAGACATCTGTAGAAACTGTGTCTGGGAGGGTGGTGAGATTATCTGAACTCACTTGAGAAGCTTCTCTTCTGTGTGTGTGTTCCTCCACGAAGTACTCTAGTTTCCAAGGAGCACTCGTGCTTCTCCGGTAGGTTTTGCTCACAAATACATAGGGTCTTAATCCATCTGCTTCTGTCCTTCTTTCCCTCCATTAACTAAATTTGATTGTTTAATGTTGGCTTCTGGGCACAAGCGTGCCATGCCCAAGCTACAGACCAGTTCTGCAACTAAAAGATGCATAGGCTTTAGTATTTTTCTCCCCCTTTTTTTTTTTTTTTTTTTAATTCCAGAGATGCTCCACAGGGTCCATAGTTCACTGGAAACCCCAGTGACAGTATCTGACATTTGACTTCTGAAGGTGAACTCCCCCAGTGGCCATTTTCAATCAATTCACTGAGAAAATGTGATTACTTCGTATTTATTGAAGCTAAGTGTTCCTGCTTAGAGCCACTATGGCATTAGAGTAAAACGTTCAGCATTAACACGATGGATGCAGACACACGAGGCTAAATGCACTGCATAAAATCTTTATGGAGCTGTAAACAGACGCCCAGAATATTTTCAACTGTGCTGTTGTGAGTCAGGCTGGGGTCCCCTCTCTGCCAGGCAGCCTGCTCCAGGTTTCCTTGGGAATCAGCCAAGATGTGTCAACACTGCCTTAGCCTTTACAGGAGAAGGGGCCTCAGGAACAGAAAATGAGCTGGTGCTTTTGCCAAGACTGGCCTTGGCCACCCTTAGTGGCTGTTGCTGCATCATTGCAGATCTGGAGGGTAAATATAGGCTGTGATTGCTTCAGAGTTGGTTTCTTCAGTATCAGTCTCAGATAAACACAGCTCAAGAGAAAAATCAGTTCGGCGTGAGTTTTGTCAGCTTCAGAAGAGATTCATTCCTGTTGTTGTCAGTCAGAGGAGACTGATGATTGAGATTACTGAAGAAAGCAAGGCCTGTGGGCATTAAAACAGATACTGTTACTAGAACTCAGGGTTTAAAGATGAGATGTAATCTGGAATGTGGATTTGCTCAAAGTCCCTTCCCCCTTCCAGTTTCTCACTCTGAAGGCCTGGTTCCCATGGGCGCGCTCAGCCTCTTGCATTCCATTTGCATTTGTTGACGGTCTGATCAACACAAAAATCTACCTCCTGTGTGTGCTCTGGGCACCAAGTGCAGGTGTAAGCAAGAGAGCTGAGCTCTTCTTTGACCTTGTTCTCTATCTGTGGTGATGTGGCCGGGCTGTGTCCTCATCCATGGATGGATGCAGGAAATTTGTCAGCAAGATGAGCACCTCCTGGCCCTGAGGAGAGTGGCTGGGGTCTCAGGGAGCCTGCACCCGGGTTTATACAGCTCAGCAGCTTCTCTTTGCAGAAGCCCAACCAATGCTCTGTGGTGTTGCAGCATGATGAAAACCACTTGTGCCATTCAAAGTGACTGCTTGCTAACACCTTTACTTGCAGTAATCCACCCCACTGTTAGACATCTCTGCAAGTTCTAGATGTGACTTGCGATAAATAAGAAGACAAAGCTGAGACACAAGCTCTGAGTATCTTTATTGCTTTAATAAAAGGCTGTAAAAGGCATTTAAATAGCCTCCTGAGAAACATTGAAAGAGCATCATTCTCAGAAAGTAAAGTCAAAGGCCACAATTCCGTATTTCATGATATGGAATACAACTGGTTGTGTTTGTGCTGCAGGGAGGTTAGCACATCACTGACTGACCTTCCAGAGTCCTTTTCTGCCATACATGAGGCTCAATGACATACCTGAGAGAGTTTCTCCCAGAAGCTGATCTTATTTTTGATTATTTCAAAATTGTACCCTGAAATTTGGAGAGGCATACCCCTAGAAAGCGAACATTTTGCAAGCCTTGCTCTTGGTAGAAACTATAATGTGCCTACTGGGAATGCCCCTCTCTGCAATGAAGTGATGGGACAGCTTTAGGTCTTTGCCCTTCCTCATTTGCTTTGGATGCTTCATTGCTACAAAGGTTCCTGTCCTACATCCATCCATCCTCTCTCCTCCCCCTAGATGCCCTCTTTTCCATTTGGTAAGTGTCTCTTGCCTCAAACATATGGTCAGAACGTATTCTCAGCAATGCCGACACTTCTGCTTCTTCACTTCAGCAGCCATAGTAATTGTTGAACGGGAAATCTGTCGTTTAACTTGGCCGTTTGCAGTCACTGAAGAGAAATAATTGCAATGGCTTTAATTAGCTGACTGCAGAGCCACTGCCCAAGTAGTAATAAATAGTGCGTGCTTAGGAGCTGGATGAGGTGTAACCACCCAAGGTTTCCCCTCCTCTTCTTCCAGCAGGCCTGAATCCAGTTCACTCAGGAGGCTAACACAGATGTCA
This sequence comes from Baryphthengus martii, assembly GCA_013396935.1. Lineage (NCBI taxonomy): Eukaryota > Metazoa > Chordata > Aves > Coraciiformes > Momotidae > Baryphthengus > Baryphthengus martii. Next base: position 43,540 of record VWZK01017972.1, read on the forward strand.
GGCTGCTGCCTTGAGGATCCAGCCCTGCTACAAAAGAGATGTTGGTCAGCTGAAGTCCCAGAGGTCTCTCCTGAAACTCTTTGAAGGGATCCTAGCAGTGGCAGGCTCTTGGCAGGTCTAGTCCTGCCTGCTTCTGCCCGGATTCCCTTTCCCCTTCTGCTGCTTCTGCCAGACTACAGCATGTTTTTTTTCATTAGCAGTGATGCAGGCAGAGCGGGGCCAATTACTCACTGCTTTATGCTTGCTGGAAAACCCACCCAGGACTGGTAATAGCCATTAAGTGAGGGTGCAGCTTTAACTACGTGCCATTACATTAAGTTTCAAGTTGATGTATGGCCAGAGCAAATTGAATTCCTGCTGCTATCCCGTCTGACATTTGTTACATTACAATGCCTGCTCTTTTGTTTTTGAGTCAATAGCTGCTGCTTTCGAGAAATATGGATTATTAGAATTTATAGCCCGTCCTACGTGTCTTTTCAAACACTCATATCCTTTTATCATTCCGTTTTGTTGTTATTCTGCCCAGCACAGTTTGTATTTCTTCAGGTTTTAGCACCTGGGACTCTTGATACTTGTGCTAAATCAATACCCTTTGTCCTCATTGCTTTAATATACACAACCATTTGTGTGACGCATGAATTGCAGTGGGTTTTCTGCCTGCGATAGTCACTTACTCCTCCTGCTCAAGCATTCCTTCCCCTGTCTGCATGCAGGTCGTGCTTTGCACTAAATATCACATATCTGCATTTAAATTCCTTTATATGATGATTTCCAGGCATCTGGCTGCACAGGGGACAGTGAATTTGCTGGCTTCTTAGCAGGAGGGCATCACAGGTTTGACAGTATTCCAGTGCCTTCTAGAAAGTGCTGGTGTGCTGAGTTTAAAAAAAATCCACCTTTTGCTCTTATGCTGGGTTCACGTCTTCAAAATCTTTGTTTAATGCAGCCACCCCTTTTCATAAAGCAGATGTGAAGAATCTCAAGAGCAATAAAAGGGTAAAAAAGGTCTTTGGACTTTTGTTCCGATGTCCTCAGGTCAGTGGCAACTGAAGTTGTCACTCGTCAGTTAGCTATTCTGGAGACGTGGGAGAGCAACCGCTCCGATAACTGTCCCGCGGACAGTTGTGTGTGACTGAAGCAGAGAGACTCAGGCTGGTGCGTTGAGTCCAATGCTCCAGCTCGGAGTGGATTTACAGTGAGAGCAGAGCACAGCCTGTGCTGTCACGGCATCTGCTCTGCCTCGCTGTACTTATGGAGATGTTCCCAAGGCTGCTCCTCTCATACCTTTTATGTGTGGTGGATACTGGAGCAGGCCACTAAGGTACATGATGGAGAGTTGGGTTTGTTTAGGCATGTCATCATCTGCTGACCCTTATGGGCCAATTCTCCTTTCCTCTGCTAGCTGTGGGAGTCCAGGATGTGCAAGATGAGAAAAGCTGCATGTTCCCTTTGAATTTTACACTCATTTGCCAAATCAGGGACCTCAAGAAGGAGACAACAAAGATGAAGGCATGAAAGGTGAGATCAGAGAAAGGGAAGGCTTAGCTTGACCAGTCTGCATTTCTCATGTGAGGACAAATTTGTCCTCTTAGCATTACCCTTGTTTCCAGGCTTTCTTCTTTTTTCCCTCTGCTCCATACACTGGCAGACACCCACCCACCCATTCGTCCCCCAGCTCCTTCATGGTCCCCAGCCCCACGGCCATCCCACTAGCTGCTTCCTTCAAGCCCTCAATTTGAGCTGTTTGGCCTCACGCCACCGTGTTTCAAGACCCTCTGCTGCTCCTCCACCTTGATGTCAGCTTGCTCCAGCCACGTGGCTGCCCCGCCATCACCCTACCAGCTCTGCTCTCCTCACCACCCGGGCTCTGCAGCTCCTGTGTGGAACACAGCCCCACACCCGCCTTCGTGCTTGAGAGGTGACACTTTAGCTAAGTGCAATTTCCAAGAACGATGAGCATGATTTGAAATGCCTCATTGAAACGCAGGGCAGATCCTTCATCCCTAAAGGGAGATACATTCAACACTGCTTCAGAGTTAATGTGCAGCGTGTGAATCCCCCTCACCATGGCATAGCGAGGCACTGTGATGTCCCTCTTTGTCTCCACGTTCACGGCATTCTCCTGGTTTATCTCTGACACTGCTGCTCTTCAGGGCTCTCCTTCCCCATCCTGCTTGTGAAAAATGAGATGTCAGCTCCCTTCAGGGCGTGGGTATTCCTGGTAATGCGTTTTCCATGTAAATAAGTAGGAGGAGTGATTTACCTATCGGTTACATTAACTGCAGTAGAGACTGGGAGCAGCAGAAAAAGGGGTGGTGAGATCCTCTGCTGAGTTGACCCTGGCTGCTGCGCTCTGCTTCCAGGAGGCTGTGCATTAGGTGTAGCTGCTGTCGTCTGTCCTGAGCATCAGAGCTGCCTTCCTCCAGATTTGCAGCAACATCACTGGAAGTGGAATCTAACCCCCTTGACTTTAGGCAGGAGGTGAACCAGCCTAGCATCTGACCTTGACTGAAGGGTTTTCCATGAGTTTCAAGTCCTCCCCTTAAATCCCTTTTTATTCCTAGTGCAGCCTTTTTCTGTCAGATGCGGTTTCAGACCTTCAGAAGAAGCACCCATGTCGCAGACTCAGGAGGCAGAACCCAGCAGGGATGTCAGAAGGTCCTTCAAAAATCTGTTGGTGCAGGTGGCATGTGCCTGCCTGTTCCCTGAAACTTAAATGCTCTTGAATATAAAGATTATTTACATTCCCAAACAAAGCTGCCAAACACTTTTAAAATGTGCTAACAGTGCCTCTCTCTTTCTGCTGCGCTTGCTGATATAGGGCCATAAACAAGCTTGACACATTTATAATAACCTTTCTCCCATCCCTCTTCCCTGTTCTCTCCTCTTCCTCTCTTGCCTCTCTTGCTGGCTGCATCGGGTAAGTTATTATTCTACTACCATTAGCTGGGATATATTGTTTGATAGGGGGAAATAAAATGCTGAATCTCTTTTTATTTTTATTTTTATTTTCTTGTTCTAGCAGCAGCTGCTTTAAATGCTAGCAGTGGATGTTTGGGTTTAAAAATTTGTTTCCTCCAGCTTTTAATTTTTTTTCTTTGTTCATTTTCTCCCCTTTTCCTGTGCCTTCCTTCTAAAAGGTCATCTTAAATGATGCAAGGATGCTTTTGCAGGTTGTTTTTATCACTTATCAGCTTATTCCAAAGGCCATTTAGTCTTACAGGCAAAGGTGGTAGCTTTCAGCCTCCACTTCCCCTTTACAAAGGAAAAATGGATGCTACGTTTCTAGATATATAAATTAGGTATAGATATAAACCAGAATGCTAAGCCATCCGAAATAAAAGATCCTTCTAATTTCTTTGTCTCCAGACTGAAGAGGTCTCAGGTTCACCTTTCTTCATGTCACCTCTTCCTCTTAGGGATATTGATGGAAGTGCCACATCTAATGATTCTTTCTCATCCTGTATTGACGGTGTTGTAGAAAGGCCCACTTGCTGGAGATGAAGGGTGAGCGGGCCAGGTACAAACAGTTCATTTGGGGCTGCTCTCAAGGCTTTTCATTCTGCAACTTGTGGCCGTGAGAGAGAGTTTGTGTGCAATGAGCACAGGGGCAGAAGGAGTGTGCCGTGGGGCCTGCAGAATTGAAAGTGTGTACCTGGCTGGTCCTGGCTGCGCAATTTTATACCCATAATGATAAAGCACGTATTTGTTTCACCTTCCCTTGAAGCACTGACCAGAGGGAGAGAAATGGATGTGGTAGAGCTGGCCTGAGACTGTTCATCCCTTGGAAGCAAAGGAAGCCCTGGTGAGCTGGGCTCAACAGCTGACGCTGAGTTGTCCTTGCTTGGGGGCATTCCAGTCTGGGAAATCTGGCAAAGATGCAGCAACTGTGTAAGAACACATTACCTGAGACATGGCTAAGATAATGACCTTCACCTCTCCCCACTTCGTCTTACTTATATACTATGTGTTTTGGGGCAAGGACTGTCCTATGTGCATGGCTCCTGGTACTGCTGAGGCAATAATGCTGGTGTGCAGACACAGGAAGAGTCACTTTCAGTGCTTGAGTCTTTCAGATCAGAGTTTTTTTATGACTGATACATTTACATTGTTGCTTTTCCTCTTCACTTGGTATATTCTGTTGTATGTGCTCTATAAATTAGTAGAGATATGGTTGTGGTTATGGAAATCACACAACGGAATAATTAAATGGCCTAATTGTAAAGTATATTACCTTCACCACTGCACTCATCATCTGTCTTACTGCACCTCATAGAGGATGGCAATAATTATGAAAAGTTGACACAAACTTGCACAGCAGGTGAATCCAGCCAAATCCAAATTTCATGAACTGATCCCACAACCCATTAGGTCCTCATGGTGGTCTTTGATGTAGCCAGAGATTGAAGAAATTGGAGGAAGGGACAATAATATCCAAAGGACTGATCACATGGCATTTGCACCATAGAGAAAGCTGGGACCATTTTAACCTTGGTATCACCCTGGCTCTCTAAATCTTTTTCTATGGGCCTCAGCTCTGCATCTGCTGTGGTCCTGGGCAGAGTTCTGCCAAAATTGGCCTGTGCTAGATATCCTGGGGCTTGTGTCAGGACTGAGGGCTGATGCTGTCTAAAAAATGAGGAAGGAATGAAGTGCCCTCTCTAATATGACACAAACCCCTCATCACCCATGCCATTTTCCAGTGTATTAATATTCATTTTGCACTAATGTAGGATGAATACATCTCAGTGTTTGGCCAGAGCACATTCGTCATTTTTATGTCATACTCACAGAATGCATCAGTGTGATATATTGTGTATTTTACCATAATAGTAGACAATACAGCTCAGTATTTCATTTGGACAAGTAGCAAGTGTGAGGCAAGGAGACAGCCACTGCTGGACAAGGGGTGAGCTCAGGAAAACAGAAATAAATTCAAACATATTAATCTGGAGTGAAAAGTCATTTCTCCAGTAAATTAAAAGCTGCAGCCTTCACCTCTTGTTGAGTTGCCCTAACAAGCAGCTTTAGAAAGGCTCGGCCAGGAGCTGCTTCTGGATGTGACCTCAAGTGTCATGAGTTTGGCCATCTCAGCCATGCAGATGGCAATGTCCTTTGCAAAAGGCAGCGCCAGGGAATGATGGTGCCTGGAGGAGGCACAGGGCTGGAAGATCCGCAGTGATGTCAAGTGGGCTCAGTACCTACTGCCAGATATGTGATGGGAGGTGCCATGGTGCCTGTTTTCAGAGCACAGCTATGGCAGGGTGAGGTGCCTTTGTGTGCTGACAGGGAGGGAAGCTGGGAACAGCTTCTAGGAGGATCTGTAGGATACCCACAGAGGGGAGGCTGAGAGGCAGGGAAGGAGTAAGAAGGGGCCTCAGGAGTGGCCAGTGAAGTCACTGGTCACTGAAGGGACTTTTCCCTATTGCGTTATTTGTTCCCATGTTTTGCCCTGGGCACTGATGTTTAGTAATTTAGACCAAATGAATCTAAGGAGTTGCTGTAAAGGGTAGTTCAAAAATCAATGGATGTTAGAAAGGGTCAAATGATGCCATAAAGAGATTAACAGCAGCGTGGAGAGAGATAATATTCCCCTGACTGCAGAGCTGGCCCTGAGAGGTTTATGACAGGGAAAGAAAAGAGCAGAGGCAGCCCAGCACCTCTTTCGCTGTTTGACTTCTCCCCCTCCTGAAAGCTGAGGGTTGTTTGGGGAGAAAGGGGGCAGGACTGCTGGGGGCAATGAGCAGGGAATGGATGTGAAGACGGGAATGAGAAGAGACAGGCAGGTGGGCCATGCCGCTGTCTGATTAATTCTTCTAATCGAGACAAACTGTTGACAGTCCCTGGTAAATCATCCAGATGGAAATGACTTACTCAGCAACCAGTCACGGGTTTATAGCATGAAGGTCAAGTTTTATGAGGATCTCCTGGAAGAGCTCGGGGGAAGCGTGACATGGCTGTGTGTCACTCCACTGGCATTGGACCTAAACCCAGGGCAGGCAGCGTGCTCGGTGAGGAACAGGTCCAGCCAGCGCAGCCTCCCCTCAACCGCTTTCTTCCAAACCCATCTGTGCGGTCTCTTCACTGAGCTAGGGAATAAAATCAGCACAGCTCAAGGAACCTGATGGCTGAGGAAGAGATGACATTTGATGGTCAACTGAATGTCCTTGTCAGGAGCAGGAAAGCTGCTCTCTGGGGATTTGCTTTCTATTTCTTTTTCAACTTTCTTTAGTTCCATGGCGTGTTCTCAGCACTGACAACAGTCCCATGTAGGAACATATTGAATGAAACAGCTCTGTTTTCTCCTGTCTCTCTTCCAGGGCACTGCCTTCCTCCTTCGGGACAGGCAGAATGAAGCACTGGCATTTTTGACTTAGCACTCTTGGTACACATCGATCTGCCCAGGATGCGTAGAGGGGCCACTACTTCAGGTTTGCAGTTGACTGGGCTCTTGGAACAGGCCTGAAGGAAGTGAAGAGGCTAAATCTCACCATGTTAAGCGAGGATTGCCTGGGAATTCTCAGTCTGACCTTCCCAGGAAGCTTTTTCCCCTTGGAGAGAAGGCAGAGGCTGCTTTCCCATAGCCCAGCTGATGCATGAGGACCCTGGGCAGGAGCCAGTGGGCTGCATACAGGGATCGTGCTTCAAAGTGCGTGCAGTCCTTACAGGCACAGCTCCCTGAGCCTTGCAGTGGTGACGGTTTATGGCAGGATAAAACCAAGTCAGATAATAACCGTGCTGTTTTCCTGGCATCGCATTGTAGATCTTAGCATTGCAGGAAATTAAAAAAAAATCACACCCAGAGGTACTTGATGTTTCCTCGATGAAGAGTCCTTTCTCCTGGGTGCTGCAGATGGCAGGCCTGGCTGAAGCCCAGAGCAGTGGGGGCTCTGTGGCAGACACCTCTGTGGTCTGGTAGGAGTGTCTCTGGGGTGGGAAGAACATGGGAAAAATGGGGTTGCGTTTGGTGCTGCGCTAAAGTGAATCAGTGCGTGGATCAGTGTGTCTGGAAGAGATATGTTGAAGAGCCAGTCAACTGATCTACCATGTTAGCAAGCCTGAAGGGAAAATAAAGAGATAGGTCACCCTTGGGAAAAGGTGACCTTGATCCATTGACCTGTAAAGTCACAAAGGCATCTGTTTACTGGAAGAGACAGCTGCCATTTTGTATGGGAGCATTGGAGTCAACATGTGCTAAGGGGACTGCAGATGGTGAGCTCTTTATGCTGCCGTGTTTGGGTGGCTTCTGGCCAGTATCAGCTCAAATCCCGCTTTCCCCCAACAAGAACATTCTGTGATTCTCTTGTCCTTGTCCAGAGGGACATTTTTCTCTCCTGCTTCCTTACTGAAGGTAGCAGAGACCCTGCTGGTTACTAGGATGCTTCGGCGCTCCCAAGGAAGCATTGTCCCTGCTGGGACAGGGAATCTAAATTGCTCCAGCTGTTCCTGCACACTAGGGCAGAGCAGCCAGGAGCCCTGGGCAGGGCTTCCAGACCCTGGTGTGGACCAGCAGTTTGACCTTTGGTCAATCTCCAAGGAAAGCAGCGTTTTACTGGCAGACTTCAAACTTACGCAACTGCTCGCTTTGCTTTTTGCCCTATTGTCTCTTTCCTCTTTTGATCTGTTCCTTGTTGTTGCGGTTTTGGGTCAGGGCAGCCCTAAAATCTATAACAGATGCTCTGTTAATCCCCCTCCCTCCCCGAAAGGGAAGAGAAAAGGAATAAGGGAGAGAGGCATATCAATTAGAAAAGGAAACTAGAACAGATTCAATGAAAAGTAAAACAGTGAGAAGAATAAAATGGAATATATACAAATATATATACAAACATATATACACAAGAGCAGTATCGAACCCTAACCCCCCTGACAGCAAGTACGTCACCATCACCACTGATGTTGTGGAGCAGGCAGCGGGAAAGTTCAAGACAGGGCCCAGCAGCAGACAGGAACCGTGTTCAGGAGCTGGATTCTGGTACTGGGTTCAGGAGCACTCCGATCAGGATTGGAGGCAGAATGGACAGAGTCCTCCTTGGATTCCAGCCGTTGAAGGAACGAGGAAGAATCTGAGCAAGCGCCCAGAGCAAGAGCCCCTGAGCCGACAGCAACTGAGCAAGGGCCCCAGCAGCCGAATACGGCGCGTATGGGATGGAATACCCCGCTGGTCAGTTTAAGGGCACCTCTCTGTCCACTCCTCCCTGCAGGTGCGGCTTTTCCTTTCTGTACCCCCACAATGTGCTACACAGGATCTAAGCAGTGGCCTTGGTCTGGACACCAGTCCCTGGTGCTAACTCTAAACATCGAACGTTATCACTGCTAGAGGCAGCACTGCCTGTGAAAACAGGCTGCTAACTTCAGAAAGGGCAGTTAGTTAAAGGAACTGAGCTGGAAAGTAAAAATCACTGAACAGAATTGCTCTATTCTGATGCAAACCAGGACACTTGTTACTACTGTGCCTTTTTATCCTGCTCACTCTTTCCGCATTCCTCCTTCTTCTGCAGCTTTGCTTCTGATTCTCTGTCCCTTCCCATTTTCCTCGTCCTTCTGTGTCCCACTGGCCCTAACCTTGCTCACCTCATGGCCAGCCATGCTGGGGCTAACTTTTGGCCTGGCCCTCTTGAAGACTTTGTTTTCTTGCCTCGCACTCAAGTGACAGCAGATGAGAGAGTAGGGTGCTGCCACAAGACTTCTGTGCTTGTTTCCATCAGTGCTTCCTGCGAAGCCCGGGCGATTATTATCTCTGTAAACGACTGAAAGAAGTATAGTGATAAAAGGATTAAGGTAGACATTTTATTTTATTTATTTATTTGTATCTTGTTACTCCTCCTCCCATCCCCCTTAACAAGTTGTGGAGCATATTGTGCAGCAGCTGCTGCAGCTGTTCTAAGGAGGAGTGGTGGCATGGGGAATGGGGGGATGGTGCGGAGTGGTCCAAGCAGAGAGCACAGATGGGTGCCTGGGCAGGGGATGCAACGGGCTAAAGAAGGAGAGTGACTGACCCCACTATGAAAGGGCTGCAGATGCAGCCAAGACAGCTTGCTCTCTTCTTCCTTGGTAACAGTCTCCTATGAGTCCCTCTTTACAAGACAGAGAGCCCACAGAAGTGGGGTCATGGAGCTGAACCTGAAGCTACTCAGCCAGCGTTTCAGTGGGTTGTGGACCAGAAGGGCAGACAGAGTGTCTCTGAAGAGGAATTGTTGCAAAGAAAACTCACAAATTGCTGCTTGCCTGGGGCCCCAGAGGGCAAGCTGCAGTGGCACAGCACTGTTCCCATGAGTGGCTCTGGCCAAGCTGTTCCTGGAGCAAATTCCTGCCGATGCTTCTGGAAGCAGCCTGTTCCCAGCTGAAGTTTATCTCAGGTCTCTGTGCGTATCTGCTAAATAGCCTACAACCCACAGGCTCAAACAGACAGCTTAGTCCTGTCTGGGAACTTGCAGAGTGCCGCCTACATCTGCAGCCTCCCTGATTTCACTCATAAGGGCTCCCACGGCAGGGAGTCTGGGTGACTTCCAGCCCTGCTGGTGGCATCAGAGTTGGATGGGGCTTCAACCATAACAGAGGCTCAGAGTTATATAAAGCAATTTACCCTGAATATTCAGGTTTTGATATTGCACCCCTCTCCCAGCTCTTGAGGAACAAAGCTGAAGATTATACTCCTGGCAAGGAATCATCTCTAAAGCTCATTTGTACCAAGGCTGTATCGGTTCTAGTACATATAACAAGGAAGGATCCAGTTTCTGGTCCTGAAGGGGAATGACGCTGTGCGGTTCGTGCTGATATAGTGAAAATTTGGGCTCTCTCACGCAGTTCAGTGGTGACAGTCCCTGACTCATGCCATCCCCTGGACTGTGTCCAGGATCATCTGAGAGAGTCCTGGCTGGCAGGGGCCAGAGAGCAAGTGAACAGTTAAACAGCTTGGATAACCATGACGCAGCGTCTGAAGCTTGTGCTCTGGCCCTGTTTTAGTTACTAATATAGATCTCTTCTGAGATGCTTTTGCAGAATAAAAGGAGTTTCAGAGACCCACTGGTTGGAGTCAGGCACATGGGTGTTCTCTGAAGAGCCGCTCACTAGGATCGTCACGGCAGAGAGCAGGAGCAAGGGTGGGGTTGGAAGGGAGCAAGGGAATTTGAATGGGGAGGGGGAAGTGATTTGTGACAGGCTGGGAAGCCTCCGCAAGCAGGAGTGGGAAGCAGGAGCGCCCTCTTGGTCTTTTCCCTGTAGTCTCCGTGCTGGCAAGATTGCACTGGCTCTGACTGTATCAATGGGAAGAACTTGGCATCCTCCATCTCACTGAGTGCTGCGTGGAGACAAATCAGTTGCTGTATTTCTATGGCTAAAGAGACCCAGGAGCACAATCATTCAGGAAGTGAAACAAAACCATGGCAGTGTTTGGGCCAATCCCTTCAGCAGTCCTATGGCTGTAAGAGCTCTTTGGGCAGGCGAAAGAGAAGCTAAGACTGTGTAAAATGATTGTGTATTCCCCTGGACCTATGGGACTATGAACTAGCCTTAAGGGGGTAGCAGCTGCATGGTGATATTCTCTTAGGAAGTCCCATCCCTGAGGTGGCATTGCAGTTATTTGCATGCTAGGCGTGTAGTGGCAGCAGCACCCCTTTATTAAATCCTGCCATTTGTTCTGCCTCACGCTGCGGCTGCAAAGCAGCTGATGTTTGTTGGGCTCTTGGTGCGTTTGGACCTCAACCTCCATCACTAATCCTGGAGTTTAAGGACATTGCTTTGGGTTTATGGTCAGTGACAGCGGCTATAGGTATGACGTGACCTACCAGCTGTCACCTCTAGGAGGCAGCCCAGGGGCTGAAGGCCAGTGTGAGCGTTCTGCCTTCACAGCCTAAGGCCAGACCCATAGATCTATGCAGAAACAACAATTTTGTCTTTTCAAGCAAGGCATTTGGGAAATGACGCTATGTCAGGAGGATTCTTTGTGGACTCCTGTCCACCCATGGAGAATACAAGCCAGGCGAGATGAGCAGCCATCACTGGAAGGCCACTTGAGTGTTGCACATCTCACAGCCTGGCACAGCTACAGCCAAAGTCAGAGTGATTCCCTTGGGCTGGCTCTTCCTACGGTGGCTTCTTTGCACAAATCCCTCCTGGCATTTGCTTTTCACTGCCTTCTCTGCTCCGCCATTTCTACCTTCCTTTCTGCTAGTGCCCACAATGAGCAGAGGGAGCAGTCCAGCATGGCCCAGATTAATATTCCACAGATCCTCACAGGCTGATAAATGAGAACAAGAGAGGGAAGGAGGGGGTAGGAGCCTGGTGCATGGGGGGGATATAAAGCCCTGAGCCTGTATTCAGAGCAGCAGAGATAACAATAAGCGAGAATAATAGTCTAACAAGTCGGAAATGTCACACGCGATCTGGTGCCATTAACACAACATGGATCTGAAATATCACATAATTAGTTTTGTGCCTGTTGTTCTGATTTGGAGAGAAAAAGTATTAAAGGGAAGAGATCTGGGGGGGCAGAGAGGAGAGTGCCAGCAAAGTGAACTCATAAAAGGGCAAAGCCTACAGCATCTAATGTTTTTGGAATGCTATAATAAAGCTCTATCTCCTTACCCATGTTTGAGACAGAGATTTTTATCTGGCAGTACGGGACAAAAAGAAATGAGAACTTGAAAAGGGTAGATAAAATTGTGATTGATCTCTCTAGGACTGCCTTGCCTCCTTTCAGAGAAGCTTGTGGGCCTCATGAATTGCTCCACCACTGAGACACAGGATCCTCAGCCCTTCCTGTGCCGCCTTGCTAAAAGATGAAAAAACCTGCTATTCTCAAGACTTCTTTCTCCATCTCTTTATAATCTAGTGCACAAACCCCATGTTGAAAGGCTATGAAATGACTCTGAAGGTGTATGTCCGCTGAGAGCAGGCCTAATGCATGGATGTTTTGGGGACCCCCCCACCGCTGCCGAGGTGTGTGAGTCCCCATGCCTTCAAAGAGGCTTCTTGGAACATTTGGCCTCGTGAGCTGGTGTGTGCCACCAGCTGCTGAGTGCAAAGCTCCTGCCTCTGCCTGCAGACTTTGCTTCTTGCTGGTGGCGTTTTGCGACTTTCTGAGGAATACAGGCACTAGCAGAAGAGAAGAAATACCCAGACCTCATTGAGATGGGCACTGTTTGGGTCAGTTGTATAAGGATTGGAACAGGACTCTTCCTGTCCTCAAACACATTAGGAAAAGGGAAAATTCCAAATATGTGGAAAAAACACTGTCAGTCCTTTCCTACCCTGCAGCCCATTGGGGCGTGAGTATCCTGTTGTTGTACATGAAAAATTCTTGTGAGACTCTGTGATTGTGTCAACTGTACACCTGACTATGCCTGGGTTAGGAGAGGCTTTAAATTGTGTGCAGGTGGCCAAGAAGGCCAATGGCATCCTGGCTTGTATTAGAAACACTGTGGCCAGCAGGAATAGAGAGGTGGCCCAGAGGTAATGGATGCAAGCTGTGCCAGAGGAGATTTAGATTGGACATTAGAAAATATTTTTTCACTGAAAGGGTTATTAAACATTGGAATAGCTTGCCCAGGGCAGTGAAGGAGTCACCATCCCTGGAGGTATTTAAACCTGGTGCTTAGGGACATGGTTTAGTGGTGAGCTTGCAGTGTTTGGTCGGAGGTCGGACTAGATGTTCTTGCAGGTTTCTTCCAACCAAAGATGTTCTGTGATTCTGTGAGACCAAAAGCCTCTGGCTGGCTGGGACAGCCCCACAGCCTTACTGAATTTGGGCACTCCCCATTTTCTGTCAGGAGCTACCCCTTTTTGCAGGGCCCACACATTTGAGCCAGGAACACTTGAAACAGGGGTATTGCACACTTACCCACCCCTCTATCCATTAGAACCACACTGCATTTTCACGATCGACAAGGTCATGACAGGGATGTGGAAGGATTTCTTATGCATACTTCATTGTAAGTGTTCCCCTTTCCACATGCTTTTTCCAAAAATCCCTTTAACTCCAGTGCTCACTGGACCATGAACAGCAAACCCTTTGCCTCTTCCTCCAATGAGAAAGCTGGAGCTGCTTATACAGGATCCAGCATGGATTTCATTATCTCCTCTGTCAGAGCAGTCCCCTTCTCCATCCCCAGGCTGTATGGTGGCCTGCGTGTGGCTGATGGATGCCCCAGCCCTGCTTGTGTAGACAGGCACCAATCACCCAATGGTACTTTTCCAGGCAATATTAGCAGAGAGGCCAAAGGCCCACGTGGTGCACGGAGTCCGGGGCTAGATTTGCCACGTTGTTCCAAGAACTGTTTTCCAAAGGGGAGATGGGAAGGATATCCTGCTGCTTGCTCTTGTCCCGTCACTGCAGAGCAGCCATGCACCCTTCCAGGCTCATGTCGCCCCTTTCCCTGGTCTCTCCCAGGCTGGGTGAATGGAGAGCTGAGGAGATGTGCTAACTACAGATCTGAATTTTAATGTATAATGAAGATTTCTGTCATTTTTCTCTTTTTTTGCTAATCACTTTTAAATGTATTTAAACATATTCTGGAAAAAGGTACTTTAAAACAAAAGCAGCACTCACAGTCCTGTGCCAAAGGCACGGATTGCTGTGTCCAGCTCCTGTCTCTGGAAGATGCCAGTAGGATTGGGATTCAATTAATTCAGTCCCAGTGGATTCATTGCTTTGCCCGCTAACAGCCACGTCCTGACAGCGGGTGCGACATGAACGTTGATCTATTGCTCGCTGCTCTGGCCAGTCATGACAGGCAGCTGCTGGCACTGTGAGGCTGTCACCTCCAGAGTCAAAGCCTTTTGCACATGCGATGGGAGATTTGAAGAGGGCTGAAATGTAGCTGCCTCTGCGTTTGCATGGGAAGTCAAAAATATTTCTGCATTTTGTTAACACTGAACAGAAGTTATAAATATTAGGACTGGGGAAGAAGTGAGTTTTCCTTTTGACAAGAAAGATTGCAGCATCGTTTTTTCCCTCGACTCTAAAATGAACGTTTAAAATTCTGATGAAGCATATGTTCTTCCAAAATTAAACATTTCATTTCTATTTCAGCCTTTGCAACTTGCCAGTGTTTTTAAAATACAAAACTAATGATTTTGTTTTGAAAAATATTTTTTAACAAAGCGTTTTAGACTTATCAAAATGCTTTGTTTCATTTCTTAAAATGGAAAGACTATTGAACAGTCTGTGATGTGACAGTATTTTCTAAAATGTGCTGATTTAATTGAAAATTGATTTGGTTTTTTTTGATGGCAAACGATGCTTTGATGAAAAATCTCTAGTCTGCTCTAGTAAAATAGGCAAAGTCTGTATTATATATTGGCCTCTGTCCAGAGAATGAGACATCTACTACCGCAAGAGGTGTTGGGGAGCTTGCATAAACAATGCTATCAAAAAAGCCTTAAACATGTAGCTCCTCTGTGTCATACATCAATGTAAAGAATTACATTTCTTCTAGCAATTTTCAGGGATTTTCATCAGAATGATGCAAGTTGACTGATTCCTAAAGCTTTCTCTTTTGTGTTTCTATGATTCTGGTTGCAATCCTACCACCTCCAGCTGGACGTGTTTAAAAACTATTTAAAGAGTCACTGCCTGTGTGGTCACAGGCTGTATCACATTAGATGCAACTTCTGGAACCATTTTCCATTTTGGAGTTTTCTGGGTCTCCAGCCATGGAAACAGACTGCAAGATAAGCTCATCTGTGCTAGCTCTCCCATTCACGTTAGTCTGTTGGAGTTCTCAGTGGATCAGCTAAGCCCTGACTGGTGGTGAAGGTTTAGACAGATCCCTAACACTAAGCCAAGTGTCTGCTGAGACACAGGAAACCAGGTAATCCCCATGAGTTCTGTGAATTTGGATTGCAAGGCTGAAATTGAGTCCTGTCCCAGCCAAGAGGCTTGGAAATCAGAGGGCAGCTGAAATTAGAGATGTGTTGGTACAAAAGTTTCAGGTAGGAGCAAGGACAGGGTGAAGGTAGCCCACTGATAATGTCCCTCACTCAGCCCTAGTGTAATTGCAAGCAGATGGCACCAGCAGGGTGGAATAACAACGAAACCTGTTGCAGATGAGCACTGTGGCAGCTGGAGTTAGTAACGAGAGCTAATAAATCTCATTGAGTAGAAGTGCTGAGGGGGAGATAGTGAGAGGAGTGCAAGCAAGGAGAAATTTGGAGGGGCTTCTGGTGTGCTGTTTTGGCTTCAGAGGAGAGAAGACTCTGTAAGAGCCAGAGAAGGACCATGAATGGTTGACCAGCAAGGGGTGAGTGATTTGTGTGGGATAAGCTCTGGAAATGAAGGTTTGCTTTGCTGTATGTGGTAGTGGTTGTGGCCGGAGATGAAGCTATCTATTCTAGTCCTCATTTCTTCCCATTCCCTCAAGTGTGAGGCTGGACTGTGATAGTGGACTAGGACATGTGAAGTAAAGTAGGGGCAGGCTGGTGGGCATGGGATGAGGGGCTGCAGCAAGCCATGTTGTGCTGGTGCCTGAGGTATTCTTGAGAGGACAAAGAAAGCTCTCTGTGTGGGGGAGTGGGCTTCAGGCAGCTACTTCCTGGGCTCAGAGGAGCATGGCATGCCCATTTTTCCCCATTTGTGCCACTTGTATTACCAAATCTTTCTTGGGAAATGGCCTCCAAATTGTGTGACTCAAGAATAGAGAGAAATAAACCTGTAAACTTGTTCCATCTGGCTCGCAGACCCTTGAGGACTAGCTCTTCCTGCTCTATAGCCATGAGGATCAGAAGCATCCCATCTTCTTTGGTTCATGTAGAAACCAAGGTTAAGTGTGGTGTCTCAGAATCCAGGACCTGAGGGTGTGTGATTCCCTGAACTCAAAATCATGACTTGGCAAAACCGTGTTAGCTGCAGGAGCTGTTCATGCTCTTAACCTGTATTTCTCCTAAGCCAATTAGGCTGAGTTTAAGTGAGGGCAATAATGGCTGGGCACACTCTTTTGAACCAATAATGTAGGTGGCTGGAGTAGACGAGTGGCCTGCTAATGAGGGAATGCTGCCTGCTAGTGATGCATAGCTAATGACCCCTGTCTCCAGCAGTCTGTGGCCAGGCGGAACAAAAAAATCTGTTTCTACCAAGTGCTTCATTATAATCCAGCTACACTCAAATGAACGGCTCGGAGAGAGGAGGGCAGTGTCACTGGGATGTGGCTCTTTGGGGGAGAGAGAGCGTGTTTTCCTTGCGGCACCCTGAAGAGGCCTCTCCGCCTCCTTGGGCGTTGCTCTGCTGTCCCCTCTCTGCCTTTGCAATACTGCTGCTTTGAGGGCATGTTGGGGGTGAAATGAGTTGCGATATGTGCTGCAGGTTGCGGCGGAGAGGAAGGATGCCAAAGTCTAGAGGTTTTAGTGCCACAGTTTGGAGATGCCAGCCTGATTAGCATCTGTTGCCTCTTCTCAGGGGCTGATGCCCTTCTGGGATTGGGGAGGGAGCTCAGTCAAGGTGAAGGTTGTAGTCCCTGTGAAACACAGAGGTTTCTTCAGGATTGGACCTTGTCTTTTGAAAGCAGCTTATCAAAGACACAGGCAGGCCTGGGCTGAGCTTTGGGCTTTGCTCCATCTCTGCACTGGGAGGAGTGGGCACCTCTGGATCTGGTGTAGCACAGGGGGAGGCAACTGGTGACATTGGTGTAAGCTGCCAGGCTCTGAGTCCCTGTGTGCCAAAGCTCAGGTGTGCAAGAGGTTGTGTCAGTGTCTTTAAAAGGGCTGGGCTCGCTGTGTGCTTCTGTTTCCTGTTGTGTGATGGTGGGGAGTGGGGTGTAGGTGGGCAGGGCAGAAAAATCTGCTGAAAGATTTCTTCCTTTCAACAGATTAGACTCTTCTTACAGAGCTCCTGGGTGTCTTCCCTTCCCACTCGAAATTATAAATACTTTTTTTTTTTTCATTGAGTTAGTGAAAATTTCAGGCTTTTTATTGTAAAGACCCCATCTTCTAACCAGCCTATGTGAGTCAGTCGATTTAGCCTCCTTGGACTGCTGTGGTTGGTAAAATGTATTGAGATGCCTCCAAGATGCTGAAGAAATATAAATGATTGCTGTTAGGCTAATTTATTACTATTTAGCAGAAAACAAATACATCTTTTTAAAGGGTTAATGGCAAATTAAAAATCCTATTAAGCAAATTTGCTTGCCTAGCACATAGTAACAACTTGGGCTTATGTTCCACAGTCGCTTGAATGCACGCGCAGCCTTGCCCAAACATGCAGGCCCAAAGAGATCTCAAACCTCTGTGGAATCAAGAACATGGATATTAAATGCAAAACAATTAAAAATAGAGCCCCCCACTGAATTAGTCTTTTGCTCTTTGTGCTGTTAGTCTCCTGACTCACTGCCTTTACTTGGAAAACGAAAATCGATGTGGTCAGTTTACTTTTCTTTCTAGTCTGTGTCAAATCAGTGACCTCAATGCAGTGCTGGTTTTGCAGGAGCGTGGTATTGATCCAGTCTCTGATGTGCAGTGCTTGACATCAGCAGACAGAAACCCATGCTGGCTAAGAGGCAGGGCCCATCTGTACTGCTGTACTCACCCTCTGACTCTGGTGGTCTGCAGGATGCGATGCTGTGCCCCTGGTTCTGGGAGGATTGTGTTGGCTGGATGGTTTGGAGAGCTGGCTGCTGTCATTCAGTGACTGTTCTGCTCTGTGCGATTCCCACCTCCCCTTTGAATGAACTGCAAACACCCAGTTAAGGCTCCAAGATTTAGTAGGAATTGGTATTGCTTTGCTTCAAGTTCTAGTTTGAGTTGCAGATTCAAGCAATAACATTTCTGTGCTTCTGGGTTAGAAATTGGAATTTTTTTTTTTGTTAGCTACAGCTTTTCCTATGTTCTGGTGCAGATAGCGGTATGCCCTCATACCAATATGGCTTGCTAATTCAGCTGCGTGCAGGCTGCTTCTTGGCATGGATTAAGTGTCGTGGAGGTAGCACTGGCTGCAGAGGACTAGCCTGGATGAGCTGTGTAGTGGCAGGGAGAGGCACAAGAAGCCAGCCATGGTGATTCCACACAAGTCTGTGCAGACATGAGCAGTGCAGAGCCAGAATGAGGCCTCAGTTCATCAGCTGACATATTGCTGGGGTCAGTAACCCTTGAACAGAGAGCACATACTGAAGTGTGTTGAGCAGGGATGTATGCCTGTGGTGTTTTGTTGTGAAGATGGCTTGAGAAGGTCCTGTATGGCTCCCTTGGCTACACTGATAGAGCTGTTTACGAAGCTTTGCTCTACATTTCATCACTGAAATGTTCCGGTTGTAAAACATAGCTCCTGATAGCTGTAGCAGCACAGTGGAGGTGTGCAAGCATGTCATGAGCTGTGTTGTGAGGGCTGGGATGAAATATGGTGCTTGTGAGGGGGAATTTTAGCAGACTTTACAAAGCCAAAAGCAGTATGCTCTGGACCTATGCCCTGGGATTTCTATTCCATGGCTGGCAAGAGCTGACATCTGCTGAGATTCAGCTTTTAGGTGAGCTCTGGCCTAAAAACAAGATGTGTAGAACTGTCCTTATTTCCATCGCTTGGAAACTGTGATCATGATGGCAGTGAGAATACTGTTTAGAGCAGGGCTGGGTTCTCATCATGCTCACCAGCAGTTTGGGGTTTTTTTGCATGTAAGCCTCATCCCTTACAGGTCTTGGTGCTTGCTGGAGTCTTCCCTTTCCTGGTCGTCTTCCATCTGGCAGCCCAGGTGACAGTCTGCAGGGAGGTCTGTCCTGCCCATGGGGCCTGTGGGGGCTGGTCCCCTAAGACGGGTCTCTTACTAGCTCTTCATTAGCAATTGACTTGGTGAGGAAGGCCTGCGGGGAGGCCGGAGGCAATTCTTGCTCCAGGCACTCACTTGTTTGCGCCTGCTTTGTCCACATTTCAGATTTGGGATGTTAGTGAGTCCTGTGCGTGTTCTTGTTGGAAATGACATGTGCTATAATTGCTGTAGCAAAAAATATACTTGTGAACGTGTTCCTTGGGAAGAACGGTGAGCTCGGATCACGGCTTTCAGAAATCCTTCCTTGCTATTTGTACGATGACTTCTATTTATGTGAAAGCACAGCTTCTGTGAATACCCAAAATTTGAGCTGAGTTTGGTAAAAGGCTTTTTCAGCAGAGATTAAATTCTTTTAGTCAAAGAACCAATTTGTTTTGGACCTATGAAGCAGTTTTATGTTACTTTTTTGACCAGATCTCCCTGGAATTAGTCCTTTTTTTCTTGGATATGACATGCTTTAGACCAACACTTGGGTACTTTGATACAAAACCAGTGTTTTTCAGTTGGGGCCAGCCTGAAGCCCTTTTGGGAAGGGGACTCACTCAGCAGTGGAGGATGAATACAGCTCTGCTTACATCTCTCTTAGGTGTCAACTGGTCACTGCCTTCCAATTTAAGAGCAGTGATCATCCAGACAAGGAAAAGCAACCACAACAAGTGACCCACTGCAGAGCACCAGTACCTACTGAGGAACAAGGGTATTGGCCCCAGCTTCTCCAGTGTCATTATGACCCAGCTGTGAAGATGCTGGGTGGCCCCTCATGGCCTCTCTGACTGTACCATAAATTGCAATGTCCTGTCAATAAATTGGATAAAAATCAAACCAGGAGATATTTTGATGTAAATGTAGGACCTTCCTATAAGAAGGGATCTCTCTTTCTATTTTTAGTCTGCAGCAGTGTTATCACAAGCTTCTCTGTGACTTGTGGCATGTTTTCGTTGTGGTAGATCCACTGAGCAAATATTCTTCAAAACAGGCTTTTTATCTTCTCTGCCACAGGCAGATGTTAGCCTTGGTTTGCAGGAGAACTCTTATGGGGAAAGCAGGAGCCTGGTGGTATGTTGGTGTCCTCAGCTGGCTTGCGAGTGGGCTGTTCTCTGGGATGTGGGAGTGGGGTGGATGTGAGTCATGCCTTGCCCTTGTCATTCCCTTGTTTTCTGAGCCATGCTCACTCATCTTTCTGAGTGCAGGATGTGGCTGGCTTTATTTGGAATGTTACAAGCATCCCTGTCTGAGTTAATTGACCAAGACAAATTTTGTTAAAAAACCTTGACATTAATAATGAGAAGTAAGAGCTGGGAGGTAAAACACATGCTCTCTAGACATGCATTAGCAGTACCCCCACCCTTCTAGACTCCTCCTGAGGTAGTTTGGCAGAGAGCTTAGGTCAGTTAGCTTTAAAATTAACTTCTAGTCCTCAAGGCAGCCTTTAAATAGAGTATTTGAGCTGTGACTATCGCTAGTTGTCTTAGGCTGTGTAAGGGAGGGGTGGAAGAGCACAGACCCAGAGAAATCTGTAACTGCGAGTGGCTGCTCTCATGACTGATTCTGGGCAGATAGGCCACGCAAACTGAGCTCATGCACTAGCTAACACCAGGAGTGGGGATATTCCTCTCCTCTGAGGGACAGTCTCCACATGCAGTTAGGCTGCCCTTTTCAAGGTTTGATAATCCAATCCAAATGGACATTCCTGTTTGTCTCACCTTGGGCATTGCTGTGCTGATGTAGCTGAGTGGAAGTCTTGGTCCTGCATGTGTGTGGAGAGATCAGCTGACGTTGCTTTGGGACCAGACATGCGCTGAGAAACTACCTGAGTCCCTCTGCAAGGTGCAGAGCTGTTGCCTTCTCTGGGAGCAGAGGATTAATCCCAGAAGATACACCAATTTCTTGCAGAAAGGCAAGAGAGAATTTTAAGGGGAAAAATTCCTTAAATGAAGGAGCAGGGGGGAAGAGATGTGTGGGGTGGGGCTGGTGAAACAGTCCCAGACACTCTCCAAGCCTGATAAACAAGGTGAGGCTCCTGAAAAAGCACCTGCTGCTTGGCTGGTGCAGTGATGTGACAGTCTAAGCCACAATGACCCAGTCTTTCCCATCTCAAAGCATGGCAAATGTGCCTCTTCACCTCCCCTTTACTGTCAGTGAGGAGGAGTCTCCAACAGGCCTATGGCTGCTCTGGTGTGAATCACGTAACATATTTCTCCAAAGAGACAAAGTTATCCCCATTCTCTGCTTCCAGGCCCAGATAGAAATTTGTGATGAAAAGATGCTCCTGAGGACATCAGAACAGCAGCAAACGTACTGTCTTCATTTGCTCCTGGAAACAGGCAGAAGCTCAATGCTCAGGATAGCTCCTGTCTAAGGTCACTGTGCTGTCCTGGTCTCTCCCAGGACACTGTGCTCCCTTGCATGTCCCCAGTGATGTGGGCCTTGCAGATGATCCATCAGCCTGCATCCTTTCCGAAGTGGCAGGACTGCAGCTGTGCATCTCTGATCGATATCGCCCAACCTTGACATGGAATCAGTCACTCGTAGCCAGCTCATTACTGCTGGCTAACCATTTGCCTGCAGCAGCCCCTTAATAGCCTTTCCCGGCTGCTGCAGAGTCACAACAGGAGTGTTTAGCAGCCTTATTTACATGCAGCATTTCACCAGTCCCTCCTTCCCCTTGCTTGCAGCTTGCCATCTGCTCCAGAGCCTCGGAGGAGACAGAGGTGGTGAAGCGGGGACAGGAGCATCATGCCTGTGCATTGTCTCTATGGTGACTGAGTGCCCTTCCTTGTGGTGGCTGGAGGGGCTGGTCCCAGGTCTGCCTATTTTAGGCCTTTTCTGCTAAAAAACTTTCTTTTTCAAGAGGATTTTGACACTGTGCTTTGCTTTTATTCTGGCTTTGAAGCCAGTTTTACTTACAGTGATTTTTAATCTGCTGTGTGTTTCCATCTTCTCATCTGTTTACCTTCTCCAAGGGGTGGAGAAGGCTCAAGATGCTCTTCCTAGAGAGCAGCTTTAAAATGACAATTTATTATTTATAAATTGGGGATGGGTGAGGCCTGGACATGGAGTTCCTGTGAGTCTACGAGCTGGGCAGGTCGTGCACTGTGTCACTGTGAAGATGCCTTTCTTTATATCAGCAGCAAAGTCCTAGACTTGATGCCTGACCTTGGTCAGGAACCATTAATGATATCTGAAAGAACAAATGCACTGACACGTGCACATTGGGGGATATTTGGTACATTGGCTAGCATGCCATTGATTTACACGAGCAAACTTGGAGTACAGGGGATTTTAAATGAATTTTTACTTGAACTGAAGTCCAGGTTTCAGCCTTGGTCTCTGATTTTCATGAGAAGAAACAATTTCACCCTTGGGGGTGAGGATGCATATGATAGCAAGAATTATGTGTGTGCAGACAGCAGGGTTGGAGAAGCAGCTGAGCTGGATGGGGAGGGCAGCAGAATGGAATGATGGAGAATGGGAAAATGCAGTGGCATGGATAATGAGGGGAGGTGGCATTTGACACAAGTGTTTGTTATGTGGTGCTGCCAGGGACATCTCTTCTACTTTTTCCTCATGCAGTCTCATACAAAGCAGTGTTGTGGCAGAAAACTGGCAGAGCAGTATCTGCACGTTTGCTGCTTTGTGACTGTTGTGATAACACGTCTGTGGTGTTAGAACCATGTGCTCTGGAACTGCAGCTGCACAGAACTGAGATGCAGGCCTGCACTCAAGCTCTGGACATCTGTTCTGAGGGTCAAACTGATGCGCATGTCATCCTTGTTGAATAAAAGCAATGTTTTTATGAATCTTAACTAGTTCACTAAATTACTTCAAGTGACTATCCTCTCTTTCCTGATAAGGGAAAATATTATTTAAATATCTAGAGCGTGAGACTTTGTTCTTAGATGTTTGGGAAGGAGTCAGCAGTGCTGTAGAGTGAATTGTGGTAAAGGTACCTTTACTCTGGTGTGAAAGATTGGAGGGCTTGTTCCGGGAAGCTTATGGACAAGGACTGTTTTCCAATCTTATGCCTAGAATCACTATCTTAGGGCCTCAGTTTCTTTTTAGTGGTGAGAAAGAAATGAGAGGTTTGATTTCCTGATTCTAGTGCAAGCAGTGTTTTGAGCATTGATGTGCACTGTCTCCTGTAATACCAAGGAGGTAAAGGCCCTTTGCCTAGAGCTTGAGCTTGGTGAAGGTTTGAAATTGGGGAAGGCTGGCATCTAACAGCTTTCCTGTCAGGGTCTGTGGTCAAGTAGCTGGCAGACTCTAGGAGCTTTGACCTCCAGAAAGGATCAGGAGCCGATACCCAAAGACTTTTTGTCCATCGCAGTGTGGGAAAGTCCTTGCCATTGGCACGTTCACACGTCTGTTCTGCGTGCACACCGTGGACAAGAGATACCTGGCTTAGTGAACTGAGGTTTTCATGCCCATGCCTTCCCACCCAGAGTGCTGCTGTGAAAGCTGGGTCTCTTGGCGTGTTTGACAGAGTACTGCCAGCCTTTTGAGATAAGATGGAACTTCACTGCTTGTTAGTGCTGAGATCAGGCTTGCGCAGGTGCAGGGTGTGTGCTTGCCCAGCTATCTCCGCAGCCTCCCTTGGCAGAGCTGGGAAGTTATTAGTGCTCCCACCAAGGGAGAGGCTGCACCACGGAACTGTGCCGTGTTAGCTTACAGGATTACAGAGGAGGATTACTGAGGAGAGACTCTGAATGCTGAAACCATGGGAGCACTTCAGTTGGCGTTTGTGCTTTCTGCCATGGCAGTCATCGAGGTATGAGGTGCAGTTGTACATCGGGCTCAGCACAGTGCCATGCACCTGCCTTGGTCCTCATCTGGTACTTGTCTTCTGTGCCCTGAAGAGGCCTGGCTCTTCCACTTCATCTGGGGCTCTGTCCTCACATCAGTTTCTAATGAAGGAGAATTTGGTGTTTCAGGGTACGATTTGTAGGCCTCTGCTTCTCCTCTTGATTCCAAGAGCTTAATGTATTGCTTCACAAAGGAGAGCTTTGTGTTAGGTCCTGTTGCATACCAATGTTGCTCCAGAGACTTGGAGGACGAAGGCATCCTGAAATAACTTTGCAAACCAAATGTTATGTAGCAAAGACTGCCTGCAACACAACCAAAGTTATTTATTGTGTTTCTTTCCAAAAAGTCTGTGTGTCCACTGCTTTTCTATGTTGGAATTAAATGGCTGATTAATTTTCTCTTATGCAGGAAAAGCTGAGTTTCTCTGAGGGTTAAGTGAAAATAGATCATCTTGACTTGTTGCATGTACCATATTTTCCTGGATCTTGTTTCCCTTGAAAAAATTGTTAGGAAAATAAAACACTCCTCCCTGACTGGCTGACATGAAGATGAGAGAACTGGACTGTGTGGAGAGGAGGCCAGGCTAACAAATCACCTTGCTCCCCAGGAGGCCAGCTTGAAGGTTGGTATGCTCTGGGAATACCAACAGCCTGGTTGGCAAGTGGGCAATGAGTGAAGGAGGCCATATGTATATTTTTAGTTTTTTTTAATTTATTTTTTTTCTATTTCAGAGTCAGAAATTGAGCAACCAAGCTGCTAGGCTTCAAATCTTTGTGGTCCCAGCAGCTGGGATGGTATATCCTGCCTACAGGCTGGGTGCTCTGGAGTGAATAGGGCTCTGCAAGCACAGATAACATAGCCCTGGGGTGCAGTGCTCAACCTCTGTCTGAGGCCGGGAAGGTCTGTGCAGTGCTGGTATGACATCAAAGTCTGAGCAGCGGTCTAGTCCATCTCCTCAGCCAGACCTTAGCCCCCACTGCTGCAGTAATCCAGATGCAATCAATCTGGCACTTTCAAGTATTTATGAATCACTGATGGATTTTCTTGAAGTTTGAAGTTGTAGCTTTCATGGAATTTGGTTTGATTGGCTGAAAAGTCAATATTTTCACTGCTCTGTCTGAGCTGTGTTAATTCCAGCCCAGGCAGCAGCAATAACAGCACTGCAGTACTAATGTTGCAGGCAGAGCGCCGACTGGCTTTTAGGTAGTCTGGGATGTACTTGGAGCATGTGGAGGAGCCTTAGAGATTATAATAAAGCAGTACAGTTCACGGTGAAAACTAGCAGAGGTAGGTAAAGAAAAGGCCTATAGCAGTATTTGGGAATCTGCAAGATGAGGTGTTGACGTTGAATTTCTTGATAAGCCATCTCTCCCAGCATATCCAAACAAGGTGGATTGCTTTTTACCGGAACTCCCCATCAACCTGTCTTAAAAGAATAAGGCACCTTCAGCACAGTGAATCAGAACCTCATGGAATTGTTTTTAGCTGATACAAATAGGAAATTGATAGGTGAGCAAAGTTATCCTTTGTCCTCACAGATGAGGGAGCTAAGCCATAGGGGAATTGTATGAGCGCTGCAAAGACACGAGCACCATCTCTCTCTGTTATTTTATGCCGTGATAGCCATTGGAGAGCCCACCTCTTATTTGAGTCTATATCATCTGTCCTGTTCCAAATAAACTGGCCCAGTCCAGGTCCAAAGGAACCAGACAGCTTCCACATTAATGTGATATGGCTGAATAGACAGAGTTCATAAGCTCTCCAGTGTTAGTGTAGGCTGTAGACAGGGCTTTCTGTGCTCTGAGGGTATATAGCTGAGTATCTTTGAGTCATGCATTACAGTGAATGTGCCTGCATCTGTCAGGATCTGGATATTTCAGTGTCATCCCAGGGGTTAAGTGTCTACAGTGGAAAGTCGTGGTCTAGGGTATTTCCTTTAACTCCACGTGTCATGGTGTATTTCTGTCAGACCAGGTAGCCCAAAGAAACCCAGTTGTTTGTAGCAGGAAATGTTTATGATAACCTGTGCTCCCTGGCCAGACACAGCTTAACAGGGGCCAAAAATGTTACCTGCTGTATATGGATGGGATCAGCCACTGCAAGGCACAGTGGTGCTCTGCAATGATCAAATGTACCATGCCCAGGACTCCACCCTGGAAGGCAGCCATGGCTCTGCTGATGAGGCTGCAGGAACTTGAAAGCTAAGGCCTTGAGTCGGTTTTCTCCTGGATCTCTGCATCACGAGTGGTGGGGCAGGGCACCAGGCTGGTGTGGTTGAGGTAACAGGATTACAGAGCACCTAGGGATGCAAAGCGTATTTTAGCTAGAGCTTCTTGCATGCTGCAGGACTGTCGTATTGCTGCACTCTAGCTGGGAGGTGACAGAAAGCATGAGTAGCTGTGGTACTACTACCAGGCTAGTATCAGCTGAGATCCTGACATTAACTGTGCTCCTACATGGTAGCTTAAAGACAACAAGGGCTGCAAGGAAGCATAAGATAACTGAACCTGTAGCACTGCTAACCTCTGACTTCCAGTATTCAGTGCAATTTCTGAGGTGAATTTGCATAGCCTGTGACTTCAATTCAGCTCCCAGTGTGGTCTCTTAGCTGTGAGCTGATCTTGTCTAAGTTCTAGGACACTCTTGTGGCATTGGGTGTCATTGGCATCCATGCAAATGACAGAAGTGATGACAATCCTGTTTTAAACTTCACAGGCTTTTTAGTAGTGTGAAGCTGCAAGAATGATGCCTAAGCTCTTCTGCAGGAGGAAACACAATGGCAGGCTGCAGAGCCTCACCAATCAGATACTGTGAGGCTCTTAGTCTGGTGGAGGGCATAGAGAAGTACATGCGTAGCTCATCCTTCAGGAGAGAAACCGCACTAAGCACTGGTGAGAGATGGCAGATCCTCACAGATTTATGCTGATCATAGAGGCACTAATGCCTTGCTTTTATGGCTTGATCTTGCTCCTGTCTTTTTTGGTGGCTAATAAATACAAGCTAGTTCATCTTCTGCTTTGGATCTTTTTGTGACCTTCCTTTAAATTTGGTCAAGTTCCTGGCATGTAGATTGTCTTGCCCCTTGCCATCAAAAGACCTGCCCTGGGATGACCCTGAATCTCACTATAATTTCTGTTGCAATGCTTTATTTCAGACTGTTCTGGAGGGATAAAGCTGCATTCACTCGTGCTCCACAGGGTGCTAAAAGCCCATGTTCTGGGTGATGTTCTGTATAATCTGCCTTGTCAATACCCATCGTTCACCTGCACAGCAGTGAAGGGGGCTTTGCCAGATGACAGGGTACTCCTGAACCTGAAGTGTGGTGCTGGCTCTCCTGCTTTCATTTCAAGCATTTGTTCTTGGAGCACGTGGCAAAAACGTATTGTATTCACTCCCAGGAGATGTACGCACAGGGAGCGTGGCACAAGGATTTCCTCATTACATGTGAGGCAAGTATCTTCTTACCAAGGCAGGTGGGGTGTGGGGTGGGGTGGGCACTGCCATCTAGTCCTCTGCCTTAGCTGTTAGATCATGTTCCCATTAGTCACCTCCATAGAAGCCAAATCAATCTATTGCTACTTTAGTCTTCCCTGTAATTGGCTGCCAAAAGCAACTCTTAAGGAAAAGAAATGCCACTTATTTGGAAACTCTGCTTTCTTATTCTGGCAATGAATGAACTTACCCAGAACAGCAGAGTTCCCAGGACTACAAGGTCTGCTTCCCTACCAGCTCACACTAAGATAAACCAAATGTGTGGTTGGAGGGGAAAGGTCATGTGGATAATGGCTTCGAGTGTCTCTTCCATGCAGGCTAGGAATGTAGGTTATTGCAGGAGGTTGACCATGGCTTTCCATAACAAGTGCTGTGTCTGGACACGCTGGCTCATTTCTGCAGGGTGTTTGTGCTTTGTTTGCTTCTGGTGGCAAACTCAGCTGGAGATAGGAAGTCCTTATCTTGCAGAGACTATGGGTCCAGATAGTGAGGGGTGTCACAGGGGAAGAGGAAGGTAACTTGACAGCAGGATCCAGGTACAGCCGGTTGTGGGAAGAACTTTTGAAGGCAGATGGGACAACTTTATGAAATGTGTGTTGCTCACAGCAGTCGGATCTAGTGTGTGCTTGGCAGTTGTCATTAGTATGATGCGCAGCTGGCACAGGAACACCTTCCTTGCTGAAGGTAGCTCTCAGAAGAGACAGTGAATGTGCCAGTTGCAATGAGGTGACAGTGATGCAGTAGATAAAGAGCGGCCTGGGAGTGGGAATTCATGTTTTCTGATCCTGTTCAGGGCCCTTTGAGCTTGATATTGATGCCATTTACAAGCTGCTTGGGAAGGGATGCCCTGAGCACAAGGCTGCCTAATACAACATGCTGCTGGTCTGTCTTGGAGCCTAGACACTACTGTCATAGGGTCAAAAACAAGAGGGCCTGGGTTCCTTGCAGCATCAGCAGCCCTTGATATGCAAGAGCAGTGAAGCAATGGCCCCTGAAAATTTATTCTTTGTATTTGTATGCTTGTTCTTGGACAGCTGATTATCTCTGCCCGAGAGAAAAACCTGTCACTTGTAACTACCTGGGGGGGGGGAAAGGATGATTTCTCAAGATATCAAGATTATCTAATCCTGTCTTCTAAAAGTACCTGCAGTTCTTCCCACCTCCATGCTACCTGCAAATTTAGTTTCTTTTTTGCTCCATCATCCAGGTCAGTAGCAAAAGCTCTGAAGAGTGCTGATATGCGACAGACTCCTTCAAAATCCTGTTTGACAACATGTTCTTCTGTTGTAGCAGAGGAAACCACTGGTATCTGCCCTCTGCATATGGCTATCAGAGCAGTTTTATACCTACCCTGTCATTGTTCCTCTTAAAACCATATTCCCCCTGCTTATGGGAGTGGCAGGTAAGACAGCACCAAAAGCCTTACTAAAGCTGAGATGTTTGACAGGTTGTGGTCTCTGCCAAAAGCCTGTTACGCTGTTACAGGAGGAAGATAGATTGGCTTGATGTGATCTGCTCTCGACAAATCCATACTGGCTGCAACTCATCTCCTTGTTATCATATTGATTTTTGAAGGGCTTGGAATTGGGTCCTTGGGGAACAGAGCGGTGTGTGTGAAAAGCTTCCTATCTGCAGTGCATATATTGTGATGTTGGCCATGGCCACTGAAGGGTGGCTCTCCTGGACCCCAAATTGCTTGTTGCTCGGTAGCACTGAATCAGGTGGGGCGGCTGTTCATGCCCTCGGTGGTGTTCTGTCACACTCTAGTGGCTCCATGGCACAGTGGCTATGGATGTGGTGCCGCCGCAGGCTTTGGGGACTCACTTATCTCTCCTCCTTTGGAGGCTCTTATCCTGTGATCTGGTGGCCTGGGGCTCAGTCCCACTTTGCTCACAACATGTCCGGTTGCCTCCCTGAAGGCACTGACAACATTCAACCCCAGATCTTCCCACCTTATGGCAGCTCTTGGGGTGTTGACCAGCTGCATTGAGTGGAAGGTGAACTTGTTTGTGCTTCTGTAGCACAAATTCTTTTCTCCTGTGTTAAAAGGAATGATGCTTCTTTTTGCCCCTCTCTCATTAAGGGGCTTGGCCAGGGAAAGGCAGGATGAGATGCCATTTCCCTAGTTCCTCTCCTCTGAGCTCCCACCAGAGACATGAGTTGCTTTCTGGCTCTGTAATGACAATGCCAGCAAAAATGGCAGCACCAGTTCCTACCCGCTTGGAGGAAGGCTTAGCTAAGATTGGTTACGTACTGGCTCTTCCGTGGCTGCTGTGGGATTGTGTGTGTGGTGCTGGGTGGGGTTCCCATAGAGTGGGTCTGCTGAAGTCTTGAGGATCTGAACATAGTGCCTGATGCTGGCTCAGGACTATTTTGGAGAGAGTTTAGAGAGGATGGGGGACACTTGCAGATGACACAACAGCTGATGAGTAGTGCCTGGTGGTGGCTGTGCTGTATCATCATGGGATAATGCTTTACCAAGCTGGACTTCTTCAGGTCACAAAGTGGCAGGGAGATGCACAAAGCCAGCTTTGTCATAAGGATACTGAGAGGCAGTGGGGTCCTTTTCTAAGAGCTGGAAGTGACTGGATCCAAGGCCATGGGGGCAGCAGGGCAGAGAAGGTGATTCCCTTTGTTCTTCAGAACCTCAGTCTGGGGCAAAACATGTGGCCTACCCTTGCCTTGTTTGTGCTCTTTCTTACCTATACCTCTGATAAGAATCACGTGGAAACTCAAGGTACTGGCTTCTTCATAGTCTCCACACAGGTGACGCTGGTGGTTCAGATTCCCCCTGAAATGGCTGAGGTGTTCCAGTGCATTTGCTCTACAAAGGTGCTCAAAAGAAATATCAGCAGTTTCAGAGTCACTGAAGCTTCCTGTTGTCCACTGTGGGGTAAAAGAGGCCTTTGGATGCTGAGTGCCTAGGCTTGCTCTGCTGACACACTCTTGATTTTCCTCTCCTCCTTAGCCATCAGAGGGCAGGCAGGAATCCTGCAATTACTACCGGGGAAGGAAAGCACTGGAATAATTAAAATGCAACTGATGCTTGCACTGCTAGATCTGTGGTGGCATTGCTATTTCCAGTCATACTCTGCCGCTGGTCACCTCAGCACCTGCTTCACTTTGTGGGTTTTCTTTTATCAGTTGCTTTTCATTTTCACTTGAGCTGGCTGTGGGAGCTGAAGAAGTAGTTCAGATTAAGTTACAGTTGAGATCTGCTTTACTGGAGGGATTATGGAGTTGGCTGTGATGTGTTAGCTGTCAGGTAGGGCAGGAGGAGCAAAGCTTTTTAGCAGGCTGTGATCAGACAGAAGTCTCTGCTTTCTACAGCTGAAAATGCTGCTGTGGAGGCAAATTCTTCTCTAGGCTCCTAGGCTTGCCCTGGTGTAACCAATACTACTTCCTTTATGGGACTGGTTGATCCAATCTAAACAGGACAGCTGGGTTGTGTTAACCTCCTCGGTGAACTGTAGCTTCTGGGCTAGCCCTGTAAAGCTGTCAGCACTGGTGGGGGTTCAGGTAGCAACTGGAGAAGAGTGAAGTCTGCTCCCACTGATGTGTTTTAGCTTAATGGAGATCCTAGGTGTAGTAGAGGAAAAAAATGGAGCTTTGAGATGTATCTCAGCTTTTGTAATTATTTGATGAGCTCAACTTCTGTAATCTCTTTCTCCAGGAAGCTCCCTGGCTGTGCCTGCTGTGCATGTCGAGGAGATGCATCACCTGAGGGTTAAAACACAAGAGCTGTGAGATGGGAGGTAAAACAGGCCAGGGCCAGCAGCTGCTGTGGAGGGAGGGGTAGGGTACCAGCAAATGTACATGCAGTAGGACTGATCTGAATGCACGGACTCTACTGAGTTAAAATAACCAACGCTGAGTGGCTGTTTATTTCAAAATGTTAAAAATATCCCAGATTCTCCATGAATCTGAGATGCAACTACAGTTGCCTAGCACAAGTGTGGATGACTGTCCTCCCTCAGAGCCCTGGTGGGAGCTGTGATACACTGAGTCGATATTTTAAGGACCCTTGTGGAGTAAATTGCCTTAGTCTTTAGATTGGTGGCTGGGCTGACCCAGCTGGGGCATAAGCCAGACTGTACAGGGTGACTTGCTCCTTCCAGTGACTGAATATGAACTGATCTCTCATTAGTTGCTCTCATGTGGGGCAGAAGGTCAAGCCCATGAAGTTTTCTGTATGTGATTGAGACTGAATATTGAGCAGGCTGCTCTTTCCCAAAGTGTCCTCCAAAGGTGAGACCCTCCCCATCTGTTGTGGTTTGAGAGTTAACAGATTGAGGCAGGGAGGACAGGTGGTAACTCTAGGATCCTGAGGAATCAGAGGGCAGCTGGTGTTCTCTCCCCTTCCCAGCCACACTCTATAAAAGGGACAGGAAGTTTGGGTGTCGCTTTCTTTTCTTTCTCTCTCAGCTCTGCTGCTGCTGCTGTGACCGCCCCTCAGTGCGGTCGGACCTGGCTCCACGTGCTCTGCACAATCCATCGGCATCTGAGAGCTGGTTTTGTATGTGCTTGTATATCCCTCTTCCCGTCATATTCCTTTTCCCCGTTTATCTCTGTTACTTATTAAATTTTGTTCGTAGTCTTAACTTCCAGTTTCGTGTGAGGCACTTTCTTCCTCATTCCCCTTTTTATCCTCCCTTGGGAGGGAAAGGGGAAGGGGAGAGAGGACTGATAGGAATCCTGCTTTGTGGGGCTTGCCCTGAGCTTTAAACAGAGACATCATCCCACTTGCCCTGTCTCTGGGGCTTGCCAGCCTGCAGTGTCACCCCACCAGCAATGTCACCCCACCATCAAGCCACAGCACAGGGGTTATGTGGCTGCTGCTGTATAACAAAAGCACTTGCCAACCCAGCGATGCTGTACCTTCACTCTGCCTTTCCTGCACATCTTTTCACTACGGCCTGTGGCCAGATGCCGCTGGCATCCCTTCCCTCTGAGCCCTGGATGATGGAAAGACTGCTTTCCATCCTGCCACCTCCAAGTCTGTCTCAGAGTTCTGCTCTCACTTGCTTGACTTACTCCAGGAGACATTCACCAAGGCAGCCTGCTGTTGCTGGAAGGGCTGCATTTTCAGAGCTGTAATCTCCCCACCCCACCTGTTCTGAGCTCCCAGTGTCACAGGCACAGCCTTGCTTGCTGTGCACTTCTATTTCCAGGATACTCATGGCAGAAATGCTGCACAGCTTAGCAGGGGCCAAGGTGGTCTCTAAAAGCATCTGTGTGTTGTTGAGAGCGTGTATTTGTGGGGAGGGAGTGAAGGAGCCAAGCAGGGCTGACCTCCAGAGCATAAATGAGTCTAAAGCTTCATGCCTGAATCTCTCAGATGATCTATCAGATCTCCCTCCACCTATGAAAACATGAAAAAAGCAGTAAGTACGATAGTAAGCTGCTAGAAGATGCTTGGTGGAAAGGCAGTTGTGCTAATGGAAAGCAGTAAGAGGGTAGTGTGGTACTTGCAGCCATGAAGTATGCTATAAACTGGGTCCTGTGTGATGCTGAACCACTGTCACAACATATGGCAGCCAGTGTGGGTTGTCAAGTCCAAGCCCCTTGGCGGGTGCTTACCACCACCCAAAATGGCTCAAAGCCATCTGCTGTGACTACCCCTCCTCCCACCTCATGCTGTAGTCATGGCCTGGGAGTGTATTTTCTGCTCGTAGCCTTCGCAGAGCATCTGCATCCCTCTCTTAGAAGAAACTGAAGAGCTGTAAACACAAATATTTCATGTAAACCTTCATGTCAACAGCATTTTCTTCATGTGTTGGCGGTTACAGATACTTTCTGCCCTGTTCGTTCCCTACTGAAAGTGGTCAGGGGTGCTTCAAGAGCAGCAGCCCCCAGAGTTCATATCCAGGCTGAAATTCCTAAAACAAGGGACAATGAATGTTTGTTTAAAACTCGCTTCCACCTAATCTCCACAGATGCTAGTGAGATAACATTTTTTTGCAGGGTTACTCAGCAACGAAAAAATATTTGGGTCAAGTTGAGCTGTTTACGTTCATCTTGGTTTATCCATCTTATTAGGGGATGAAGCAAGTTTCTTGTTAAGCTTTTTCCCCTTCATTTTATTTTTATCTTGGTGCTTTGTATAAAAAGTCTTCCTTGTGAATCATGGATATTATGATTCTAGTCATGATGAAGGCCGTGTGACATCTCTTTGCTGTGGTGGTATGTGAAGGATGAGTAAGCTGGCTTCAGTGCAGTAAGACCCAGCCTGGTGCATTTCTCTTGCACTTCTTTGGCCTTCTGGTTTTGAGTGGTGGCTCTAGTTTGTGAACTGGTAATGGTAATAGGTGTAAATTTAAACTCTCCTCTTCTAATGAGATGCCCAGTGGCCCAGGGTTTCACACACGGTTCTCCAGTTTGTGTGTTAAAATTCTCTCAAGGGAAGAGACCTGTTCTTTACACTCGTAATATATTTTCTTGACCTCTTCACTTTCTGATTCTGAGAGAAGGTGCGAATAACACAATTCTTTCAAAAGTCAGTTTCTGCTTTATGTATGATCACAAAGTCCTGATAGAGGTTTATGGAAAGACTCCTTGTACTGGCCCTAGTCTTGTGGAACACTTCGTGTTGTCTATGGGGGATTCATCCATCTTAAAGAAGCACTAATTGATTGAAGATTGTCCCATATCTTTAGAGAAATGTCCCATGCCTATCCCAATATATTGGCCTCTTTGATTTGTGTTCTATATCCTGGAACTCTGTTGGTCTCGTTGAATTAAACTGGCGGAGGCTGGATCAGCCATCTCTAAATGAGACCACCTTGTGTGTTAGCCCTCCATGCTCACCAGCTGGGGGAAGCTGTCTCCCTTTGGACCTCTTTGGAAGTGCTGCTACTTGAAAAGGATGGAGAAAAAGCCCTGAAGGAACAGTATGGAGATAGATGATGCTGCACCAGTTCCAAGGAAGTGCCGGGCATGGCTGAGTAATCGGAAAGCCTTATCTGTCATTAAAGTCAAGGATTTTATCCTAGTACCGAGAGGCCTGCCCCATGCACAGAGCTTCTGGTGTTGCCACAGAGCTCTGGGCAAAGTGTGGATGGCTGCTTCCAGCAATACCTGGAGCTACCATGGAGGGACAAGTGAGTCACAGGCACATGAATGTGAAGTAGGTCAGCGGTGGGGAGCAGGTCTCCGTGGGCATTAGCATGCTTGTGTGTGTCTGGCAAACTTGAGGAATTAAAAAAATCCTGATTTTATCCTCTCCCATTCAATATATGCTGCAGTGGGAAGAAGAGGTCTTCAGGGACAGCAGGACAGATCCTTCTCCAGAGCAAATTTTTGTAGCTCTGTTGATTTAGTTGGCACTTCGCTGATTAATACCAATTGAGATTCCAGGCTGGAGTATTTTGTATGCTTGTAAATAACTGAATGCCATGTGAACACAATGATGTAAGGGAGGATGGGAATGAAGCCGATACTCTGAAAAATTTTAGGGTTTTTGCAATGAGGCTTTTATGTGGAAACACATTGGCATCTTGGCTGTGAGGTGCTATGGCCAAGTGTGAGGTTTTTTCATCATGATTATGAGGACGAGCTGGAGAGCTGTTGAAACTGTGAAAAATGGCAAGCACACGTCAGATGGGGAGAGGGAGACTGCTGCCAGCTGTTTTCCCTCCCTGCTGCCTGACTAGGTTTGATAAGTATGCATTATTTTTTTAATACTAAAAATGGGTCCTACTTCTGGTAAGGTGCTAAATTGACAAACCTGGAGATTAGAGTCCTTGTTATTCAGGGCAAAGCAGCAAGAGCACAAGCTTCCTGTATGCTGAGGGACCCAGTTAATGCTTTGCTGCTTTGGTGAGGACCAAAGAGATGCAACTTGTGGTGGTGGCTTCTAGTGTGGACTACAGGCTCCTTTTACACTCTGGCTGCCAAATCCCTGCCTGTAAAAGATGGCTTTTGATGTCAGGGGTTTGTTGGATCTGATGTTGACCTGTTCCTTCCCACTGGTCTGGAAGCAGATCAAGGGTTCCCAAATTCATGCCTCTCTTATTTGTCCCTGTGTAACATGCCTGTGACAGCCCCAGCCCCTGCTTGCAGGAAGCTGTGAGGTTAGGAAATCATTTGATGTTTTTAAACCCATCTGTGTGTGCTTTAGGGACAAGAAATGAGCCAAGTGAGTGGCCTGTGAGCTGGTGGCTGCCCTCAGCTGTGGGACAGGCACTCTGGGGAGCCTGGATTGAGGGCTGCTAATATGTGGATGTGAGCTTCAAAGCCTGGAGGCTTCCTGGGAGTTCCTATGGGAGGAGATGAAGCTGTAAGGTCTGGAAGTGGGCCTGAAGATCATGTATGAGATTGCTGGAGCTCTGTTATGCAGGAGCTGGTTGTCCAGCAGAGAGAGGTTGTGTCTGTGTGGTCTGCTCATAGACCAGGAAGAGTAAAATGTGCATACTTGGAGGGAGTTATTAATCTTTCTAAAGGTTAATGCCTGAGTTCCAGTAAGGTTCAGATTTAGTTAGAGCCTGTGGGCTGTTCTTTTAGCCCATCACACAGTAGAAATGAATGTCCCCGATTTCTGGTCCACCTCGTGTGCCTAGGTTGAGGCAGCAGCGGCAGGAGCAGCAGCCGTGTTGTGTCTCTCTCCAGTCAGGCTGCGCAGTGAATCGCCATGCTTAAACTTTTGGGGAGGCTTTATATTCTGCTTTGATGCTGTCTTTAACTTGAAATAAAAGTCAGTCTGAAACAAATGACTGCTTTGTGCTGGGTATAGGGTGAGGTAATACCAGCTGCAGGTGCCCTCTATTTCTTGGACCATGGGCACAGCTTAAGATAGTGAGCCATTTTTATCCAGGGCTTGGACTTTTCTCGCTGTAGCATTTATCAGTTAGCTATTCACTAAATTGCAAATCCCTTTCTGCTTCAAGGTACTTCTGTGTGCTGCCAGGTCTTTGCTCTGCTAATCCTTGGGTTGGAGTCAGCCTGCACAGAGCTTGCACAAACTGGGGTGATCCCTGCTTGCTGTCCTCAGCCCTTGTCCAGGAAGGGCTCAGGTGGGATGGACTATCAGAGGGTGTTGAAAGTCAAGATCAGGTTTGTTGGGTGACAAATGAACTCTGAAATCATACAAATAGATGCCCTTAGGACAGTGCCTCAGCAGCAGATGGCGGGAGCAGCAGGGACAGTGCTCTGAGGGCAAAGCCCTCTGAAGCTCTGGGCGTGGTACACGGTACTGCTGGGGGTGGTTTGCCTGCCTTTTGAGCTGATATGACACTTTGCCACCTCTCCTTGTAACAAGGGAACAGCTATGGAGAGTGCAATGTAAAACAGCAGTCCTGTCCCACCCGGGCAAGTGGCAGGAATGCAGGATCTGGGGGGCTGCAATCCCCTCCCAGGTCAGCAGGGTGGTCTGACCTGGAGCCTGTCTGAACACTCACTGAAGAAAGAAAACTAGAACCTGTGGGCAAATGTCAAGCAGCATTTGTTAGAGAACATGATGCTGGAAAAAAATTCAACCCTTACCCCACAAACTCATTCTAAAACATATTAAAGGTTACTCAGACAACCTTAATACCTTCAGCAATGTGACCTTGAGAACCACCTAGAGAGCACGAAACTTGCAGGCAATCAGCTGCTGGCCACAAATGGTGCCCACAGAGTAACGTGCCTTATTCCTCACCTTGATTTCACTTGACTGCAGTTGCTGTCACCTGAGACCTAGCTGGCATTAGTTTTGGCTCAGAGATTTATTGCCCTTTGTGGGGGGGAGGTTCTTGTGAGGTATCTATGAAGCGCTGAAATATTTATTTCATAAGCAGTCACCAGGGAAACTAAATTTCAAAACAAGCCAGCCCAGTGGGGATACTCCTGAAAGGACATCTGAAGCAAATATTGAGCTCCCTGGAAAGCCTTTCTTTTTTTTTTTTACTTTTGTTTTATTGCATTGGGACCTAGGCTGTAAAGCTGCCCATTGCAGGAGCGGTTGCCTTCCTCTGGAAGGCAGCAGCTAGTCCCTGGGCCAGAGGGTTGTAATCTGATTTAAGTATATGAAAATATAATTGGGTAACTAAGTCATCCCCATGACGTTCCTCAAACTAGCAAAGACCTGACTACTTTCTATGGACTGGAGTGAAGCAACAGTGGGTTTTCTACACCTGAAACGTTAGTGTTAGGACATTGCTTTGTTGGGGAGAGAAAACAGTAAAAACCAAAATGCTAAAATAGCAAGAAAATTGTAACTTACGAACTCTTTTGTCACTTGTTTCATTTATATCCAGCTTGCTGGAGATCTGCCCTGCTCGATGAGCTTCCCTGGGACACATCAGGCTCATCAGCTGTCTCTGGCCAAGGCTGGGGATAGGGAGGAGCAAAGAATGTGGTGTGTGGACTCATACAACCTGTTGCTTAGGGCCTGTTATTGTGGCTTTGTTAATGAGAAGCAATTAGGAGTCCCTGGGACCAACCCCAGCTTCTAGTTCCTGCAGGAGAGGGCAATTTGGTGCCTCCAGCCAGTTTGGTCTTGTGTTAAAGCATTGAATTAAAACAGGAGTCAGACTGCAAGATGTGGTGGGTTGGCTTTGGCTGAGTGCCAGGTACCCACCAAGTTCCTCTATCATTCCCTGCTACTTCCCTCAGCACGATAAGGGGGAAGAGAACAAGATGGGAAGAGTCCACGGGGGTATGATAAAGGCAGTTTAATAGGAAAAGGCAAACAGCAAAAAAGCAAACCAAGATTTTATTCTCTAGTTCCCATCAGCAGGCGATGTCTGGCCTTTCCAGGGAAGCAGGGCTCTGGTATGTGTAGTGGTTGCTTGAAGGACAAACATGTTCACAAATGGATGACCCCAACCCCATCCTCCTTTCTCTCCCTTTTATGCTTGAGCTGACGTCACACAGTGTGGAATATCTTTTTGGTCAGTTTGGGTGCGCTGTCCTGAATGTGTCTCCTCCCAAGATCTTGCTCTTGCCCTTGCCCATCCTCTCACTGGGTGAGGGAGGTGGGGGGAAGATGTTGGAAAGGCAGCCTTGGTGCTGTGCGAACACTGCTCAGCAGCAGCCACAACACGGGCGTCTTATCTGCCTCCCAATACAAAGCCCAGCACCATAAGAGCTGCTCTGCTGGGGAACATTAACTCCAGCTCACCCAAACCCAGTACCCAGGGGATGCTCTGGGCTGACTGATGAAGGTGCTGTGAGTGGCCCGGATGGCCTTGTACTCTTGCCCATCTCCCAGGCTTTGGCAGCCCTGGCTTGCTTACTGCTGAGAGGTGAAGAAAAGGTTTGGGAGCTGCAGTAGGAAAGTGAAGCTGTTACTGAAATAGGCCCCAAGTTCTCAAGTGCTGACTTTTTCATGCCTGTGCTTTTCAGGGGCACTTGTAAGAGCATTATTTAAAAGGAAAAAAAAGGCAAGTGAGATTTCTAATCTATTATTCATTCAGGAAAAATAATTTTGGAGTAAAATAAAATATTTTCCTTCCTCCACCTCATTCTTAATATACTCTTTCTCTCTTTTTCTCTCGCCCGCCTTCCCTCCACCTTGCAGGGCTCCAGGGAACAGTCTGTATGAAATTATTTTGTAAAATCCAATAAAAATTTTAATCAGGTCAACATCATTACAGGAGAGGAAAGTGATGGAGCTTTCTTGATGCATAAGAAAAAAATGTAAAGGGAAAAAAGCGATGTAAACATGCGGTTGTAGAATGAGGAATGCAGAGCGGCATGCCTGGACACCATGCCGTGCCGCCGCCTCCCGTCTCCATGGAGCACAGTCACGCATATGCCAAATCTGTAGCTGTTCAGTGACACAGCCAGGAGCAGGCACACGTGCCTCATCCCCTTGCATGTACACCAAATATACTCTGAGGTAGGGAGATGAAGGCAACAGTCTCTGGCTAGCACGCTGTAGGAGAACACCTGCCTTTGCCTGTGCATCTTTGGAGAGCCTTAGGCCTGTGTGTCCAGATGTTGTCTTTAAATGGTGGTTAGTAAAGCAGAGGGACCGGCTAGTTATGTGGCAACTCCCGTTTTTAATCCTTGTCTCTCCGATTACCATGGAGGGAAATAAAAAGCCCTGGCAACACATGGTCATGCTCTGAGGATTTGCATAGTATATTAAGGCTTGCTAAGATCTCATTCTTAGCCTGACATTTACAGAAACTGCAGCTGGTGAGGCTCTTCTCCATCTTCCCTCTTTCAGATTAAATGTGAACTTCTAAATCTGCCAGGAGGAGTGAAGGGAGGGCTGGGGAATGTAACTGTCTTGTGCTGACCTGAGCTCATTACTGCCATCAGAAGCTAGGCCAAACGGTAGGAGTGATGGATGTCTGTGCAGGTCAAAAGTCCTATGGGAGGAGAGGAGCAGACGTGCCAAGCCCTAAAAGTAATACACTGTTGACTCCAAGGGATTTCAAAATCCTCCAGGAATGAGGCAATCAATGATTAGAATAATGTATTGTTGCCACTGGCTTCCTTGGGAGACCGCGGAAGAGGCTGGCTACCTATCACACCCTTCCCCAGCAAGGCCGAAGTGGTGATTGTGGCTGACGTTGAGCACCGTACTCTGAAGAGCCCACCCATGCAGTGGGAAACACAGCTAAGAGCAACATAGCTACTGATAGAGACTCTGACCTGCACTCTTTGGACTTCTGTGGAGTTTACTGCCTCCCTTGGGGAAGTGAGGACCAGTGGAGCAACCATGGGTCCCTGTGCTTTTCTGACTCTACTGGGACATAGAATTGCCCTGAAGGACAGGGGCTGTTTTTGTTAAAATCCAGAGAAACTTGGGTGGAGGCTTTATGTCTTGGGGATGAGGGTGCCTTGTGTTGTATAATTGGTAACAATTGCTGTTAAGTGGTGGTTGAACTTACTGAAAGAGTGGCATCAGTAGGAGTAGAGCAGGATTGCTAGGGCCATGAGGTGGCCAAAAGATGGCTGAATTCTACCCTAGTGCAGGGAGGGGTCCTTGAGGATTGTATCCCTGGTCAGGGTCAATCACTGAGGTTTTTCTAGTGATGGCACCAACTCATGTTGGGGTTGGTGTGTGGTGCAACTTGTCACCTCACCTGTCCTCACGGTGGTGGGGCCCCTCTGTGTGGTGGTGTCTTGCACGGCTTGTGGGAACATGTGGCTGGGCCCATGAGCTGGATCCTCCATTCTCTGCTGGAAGACGGGCTAAAAAAGAAGTTGAAACATTCAGTGCTTCTGGAAAGAAAAATAAACTCCCAGGCAAGTGCCAACTGCAGCAACCATTTTGGCAGAGTAACATCATGCTGGGGGATTGAGTAACAGCTTCCTGGTGAATGGGAACATCCGTAAGCGGAAAAAGGCCCAGCCCAGGCTATCTGTGCTCGCGCCCCCTCACAGCCCACCCAGCAGCGTCTGGGGTCGTGCCTTTGCCTCCCCCAGCCATGGGCAAATATGGACTTCGTGGTTGGAGGCAGGCAAGGCACCCTGCCCACAGCACACGAGCTGGCACCTCTCTTCCTCCCCATGGTATTTCTTTCCCATCCTCTGAGTACACGTACGCAGGCATCCTACAGCTCTGACGTTATTCTGCTTTACTTGATGTGAAGGACTCAAAAATGTCCATTTTAGGTTTTTTATATTTTGGGAAATAGACTGAAAAGTTTTTTTCGTGGCCAGTAACAAGTATCTTATGGGAAACAGATGAACAATACTCCCAGGAATTCCTCTTATTGCTGCCTGTGTTTAGAATCTAAAGTTGGAAAGAGAGGGGAAATTTTTTTTTTGTAGGCTGCATTCCAGTTCAGTGCTATGTGACAGTCTCTGCAGCTCTCCCTGTATGGATACAGAGCTCAGATGGTAGAAATGGGCATGGAAAACTTGGCTGAGTGCAGATCTGATTTGAAGCAAGGCCCTGCTTCCCTGCCAGGAAGTTGCTGGTCCTCTCAAAGGGTTCAGTGTTTCCTGGAGCCCAGAAAGCAAGGGCAGGTGCACCCAGAGGCTGACTCGCCATGGGAGTCTCTGTGAGGTGCACCCCAGCCAGGCCTGGTGGCACTTTGCAGAGGAGACCATGTTCTCTGGTCTCTCCCACGGCAATTTGCAGGCAGCCTGGTGGTGATGGAGGACTCGGTGGCCACTCTCATCCACCTCTGGTGTCTGCGGCAGGGTTGATATTCCCGGCTGTCACCTTTTCCAGTATCATAGATGTGGCTGTATAGGACCTCCCCAGTTGTGGCTGCTGGATCTTTTCTCTCAGCCCTATGCTGCTGCCTGCAGGGCTGTGCCCAGTTGTGTCTGTGGGCAGAAGCCATGCCTGAAGCTGGAAGGGGGAGCTGCAGCTCCCTGTAAAAATGCAAGAGGGACTGATGGCCCAAATGGTAAATAAATCTTGTGGGCTGGGTGGTATAATAAAGCACTTGGCCTTTGCCCTGGTGGTTTATTTTGTAATCAGTACCCAGCAATTGATTTATGGGGTAATCAATCTCTCCCTCTTTCCCTTCCTCTGGCCTTGGTGTTGTTTGCACCATGGTCTTTAGTTCTGAGTGATGACTCCCGCTTACAAACAATGCCCAGGGATGAGGCTGCCTGCCCCTGTCCCTTTCTCTCCCCCATGCCCAGCTTGGGAGCCGATAGGCTATTTGCAGCCTCATCTGTCCAATAAATATTTATTAGGTAGCATTCCTCCCTCTTGGAGGGGCAGCCCTCTCTACTTTGCCAATCTGCAGTGCTCCTGTCCTGACAATTGGCTTCCCAGCACCTCAGCTTATAACTCCTGCAACAAATTGTCCTGAATGGAAGGCTTTTATGTCTTGTGATGGATTTCCCTCACATAAATTGAGGCTGTGTGCATCCTTGGTCTTCCCAGGGATGCTCTGCACTGGGAAGCTGTAGTTGGAGCAGTGAAACTTGTGCAGGGGCAGGATCCGTGCCCAGGAGATGCACATATCTGCTGCGTGTTCAGAGCGTGGCTGTGAGGGGCCTTTGTCTGAAGCTCTGGGAAAAGCAAAGAGCTGCTTGCTCTCATGCAAGTAACTTCCTCCCTGGCTATAATGCGTGATTTTTCATCTTTGTGGCAGTTATTCTCCTTTCTCTTGCACTGGCTTGTGTCTTTTCTACTTTTCGATATGTCTCCTGGCAGCTGGATGCAGCTGCACTGTAGATGGGGGTGCAGGTGGATAGGAAGAACGATGGCGTGCCTTGGGAT
This sequence comes from Baryphthengus martii, assembly GCA_013396935.1. Classification (NCBI taxonomy): domain Eukaryota; kingdom Metazoa; phylum Chordata; class Aves; order Coraciiformes; family Momotidae; genus Baryphthengus; species Baryphthengus martii. The sequence goes on from VWZK01017972.1 coordinate 85,705, forward strand.
GGGGCTAGCAAGGATGGGGGCTATGTTCTGTGCTGCTGTTCTTGCTGGGCCCTGGTTCCCCTTTGCTCCTTGCCCAGGAGACTGACAGGGTCCTTGCTGCTCTGATAGCTGCTGTGTGGCCAAGGCTGCCTGAGCTATTGATAGAGACCTCGGAGGGATCTTGTAAGGAAAGAAAAGAGAACAAGTGAGGGAGCTTAGCATGTTGCAGGTCTCTGATGGGGAGCAGGTTCACCCAGTCAGTCATAGCTGAGGCAAGGCATTTAAGTCCTATTCCAGCTGGGTGACATTTGTGATGAGTCAGTGAGACATGAGGAAAGGTCTGAATCTCATCAGGGTTACTGAGGGAGAGGCAGCACAGTGAAAAGGCCCTTAGTTCCCAAGAGCTCTGGAAAATACTTCCCAATTTTAATAGTATTAAATTTGAGCCCAGATTTCTATCACAGGCCCATCCTAGCAATGAACACTTACCAAGACCTGCACGCATCCCACCCATCCTGAGGATATGATGTCATGTACCATGCTGTGGGCAGCCACGGTGACATCAAAAGAGCTGCCTGCATTGATGGGTACCTGTGGGATGGGCCGAGAGGAGTCCATGGTAGATATTAAGTGCTCTGAGCAGGAGACTGCTGGGAAAACAGAGTCCAAATCCCGTGGCACATAGAGTACAGCTCTGTGCATGAGGGGTGCTGTAATCCTGAGGTGATGCTCCGTGGGACATGGGGCTGGGCTGGCCGCCTTTGTTCCTAGCGATGGCACCTTTTCTTGGAGGTCTTTTTAAACATTCTTTCTTCCTTATGGGAAGTCTTTCCTTATATCTATTCTAAACTGGCTCTTCTCTTATTTAAGTCTATTCTTTCTTGTAATACATCATCCTTGGCCAGCCTTAAAGGTTGGCAAACCCTGAGGGAAGAAAGGAAAGAGTTATAATGTCTGTGGAACTAAAGGTTTGATTTGGATGCAACCACATTTATTCAGCAGCAAATTATGTCTTCAATCAAACCAATGCAAATCAGACTCCTACTTCAGTCTATTTGTTTGGACTTAGTGAGTGCAAGGGGATTCATTATTTCTTGTTCTTCCCTCCATCCTGCAATGGGCTCGCATGTGCTCGTCTGTATGCCGTGCTGTTAGGAAATAGGTATGCGATGATCTCTGGGTGTGGGTAGAACCTGTATCCCTTGGCAAGGCAGCAGGAAAAGAGCAGTTTCTGCCTGGGATGGTACTGTGCAAAGGAAGGGAAGGGTACCTCAGAGCTGCAATTAGAGCTCTCTGAATAATTCAGTTTTTCAATGTGGTGTCTGAAGTAGAACAGTTAAAAAATGTATCTGGGAGATTGAGTGATCCCTTTCCCTTCACACACCCCCCACACCTGAGGAAGAAACAAACCATGAAAACACATTTCATTTGTTTGCGGTCATATCGTTTTGCTCCTTGTTGTGCATGCTGGCTCACTTCCTAAGTGAAAAGTGCTCTGTTTCAGAAATGACTAGGAAAAAAACAACAAACAAACCAGATCTGAATTTTTCCTTTTCACTTCTTTTTCTGAAGTTCAATTCTGAGTTTGACCTGTTTGTCTCTGGGTTGATATGAAACCCACATTTTAGAGGAGAGAGGGGAAAGATAAATCCATCGCTTCTATTGACAATTTTCCTTGCCTTTGTCCCAGTCTGCTCTGGACGTCTGTGTGTCTGTGTCTGCATGAACCTGCTATGAAGCCCCCATAAGTTCTTCTGCTGCACTTTGTGCCCTATGAGAGGATCGGGGACTTGTCCAAGCTCCGAGTCATGACATGGGCAGAGTCACCCATCCCATTCTACAGCCGTACTGGCTCCTGGCATGTGGGTAGAGACACAGCCCAAACGTGACAGCAACAATCTGATTTCCCTTGGGCAGAGGGAGGCTTCTTCCCTTGTAATCATCCTTTGTTTCTGGAATAACCATTACAGTGTTTGAGAAGAAGCCACTTGTGGATTTTTGTTTGATCTCCTCGACCATGGCGCGAGGAGGTGAGCAGATGCACAGAGCTCCCCGAGCCACCGGCACGTGTGTGCCCCTTGCACACCACAGCCCTGATCCTGCCCTGATTCACATGTGGGCTTAATTCCTCACACTGCCAAATTCAATAAAACTTGGCCAGAAAAGCTCAGGAGAAATTTGCTAGTTATGGACTTACAGTGGTAAGTCCTTTGAGGATGGAGGAGTCTGTGTTCTACGTGTGTTGTGAGGGTGGTTTGTTTGTTTTTTCCTGCTTGCTGCCTCCTGTTACCCCTGCCTACCAAATCCAATCTGGATTCACTGCATGGAGCATTTTGAGCTGAGAACAACTCAAAGCACCTCCTGAAAATGGTAGGAAAAATGTCCATGCTGAGGATAATGAGTGGTGGGTGCACAGCAGGGGCTCGGCGGGAATTCCTCTTTCCTACAAAGTTACTCTGAGCCTGAATTTCAGTACCACAAAAAACGTGGAGGATTTTCAGTATATGAGTCTGGGTTTGTTGGTCTTTTTTGACTCCTGAATTAAAAAGCTTTGCCTTTTTATGGATCCAAAATTGTGCATGATATTATTTTAGAAACACTAGAAATGCCATGTAACCAGTGCTCTCCCAGGTGCTGGGAGGTGGCTTGGAAGGGGACAAGCAGGCTTCCTCTGGGACACTCACGTTTTTGGGACCAGTTCCTTGGGGTTTGTGTTGTCTGACAACGACGCGTATCTCAAAACTGTGTTCAACTGGTGCCAGGGAGGGCTGGAGGCAGCAAGACTCATAACTGGTACAACATGTGTGAGGCCGAGATGTTTGCCCTCTTCTTGAGCTTAAAACTGCTAGTACAGATGAGTGGTAGGTTGACCAAGCCTGGCTTTCAGGGGTGAGCACAGACCTGTAGCTGCTGGACCCTCGCTCCTCCATCGTCCCTGGATTATCTTCTGGCAGAAGCAGAGCTGGGGGTTCACAGACCTTTCCTCTGACCGCCAGCAAAGCCTGCTGACATGTGGCAAAAAGATGTCACACACATCAAACAATTGCCTGTGCTTTTAGATGAGCACGTGGCCCCCAAGGTCCCAGGACCCATCCCTTTTTTCCAGGGACCTTGCTTGCTTTAGACAAGGGGAGCTTATCTCCGAGCTCCTCATCTCTGTCCCAGGCAGCCCGGAAGTGGTTTCATTTATCTTTTGTATATTCTCTGCTCTGTAAATACTTGCTTGTAAAGCCAAAGTTATAGACGGTGTTATATTTGTGGAAGAAATGAATGTTTAAAGCTGCTCCACTTTGTTATTCCCCACATTACTTTCCAAAGGCCAGGCCTTTTTTATAGGGCAGCCGCTGCCATCACCAGGATTTCTGAGCTGACTGGTATAGGGCTTTGCCTCTCACCTGATTGGGGTGTGGGACGCTTGGCTGAGTTTGCAGGGAGTGTGGTGAGGTTTTCCTTCACCACAATTATCTTTCGCCTCTGATCTTCCCTTCTACCTTAGACCCCATAAGCTCTCCCCCACCCCTTTTTCCCTCCTGATTCCTGTATCTTTTCTAACATGCTATGGATGACTGCTACTTGGCCCTGCTGTTCTGGTTCCAGCACAGGCCTGGGCCTGTGCTTCCCCTGATGCTGATAAGCTCTCCCTGGCAGCAGCTCTGTGCTGGCAGAGTGTTTGCCCCTTCCTGATCCCTTGTTATGCTTTCTGTCTACCTCTTCGTTCGTCTTGCCTGTCTAAAGAACTACTTCATCATGCCGACAGACAACTGGTTTCAGGAGTGGCTCTCCAAAGCCCCTCCTCAGTTGCCATCACCTTCTGCACTGCCTGGACGTGGATCTCGGCTCCCGTGCACAAGCTCCACATGGAAGGTTACCCCAGTCCAAGGGCCAGCTCGGCATTGCCTGCGGGTGAAATGCCTGTGCTCGGCCTGCTGCCTTTCCTTCGCGTCAGGTTGCTAAGGTACAGCTGAAACGCTCATCCGGAGTGTCATCATCTCACAGCTCAATTCCCTCAACATCCTTTTCTCTGGCCTTGACAAATGCAGTCTTCTCCCACTCCTGCCTGTTCAGAGCTCTGCTGCAAGGATCGTTTTCCTTGCCTGTCATCTTGCTCGTGTCACCCATGCTTTACTTGCTTTTGCTGGTTCCTGCTGGCAAACAGCAGTTACCTGTCTCTGCTCTCCAGGCCTTTCACAGCTTGCTTTTCTGTTAACCTCAAGGTCCCTCTCCACACGTGGTTTCTCACTGTCAGTCAGCCTCTGGTGACAACCTCTGCCAGCACTTGCTGTATCTCCTGGCGCTCTGCTTTCTACCTCAGTGCCTCTTGCTTGACTCATAGGAGAGGCTCATAGATGCACCCTGCAATAAGTATCTCCTTGCCTTTCACTCCTGCTTTGCCAGCCTCTGTCCCAAACTGGTGATAACGTTTCAGGTGCAAGTGTGGGACCCATCTGTCTGTCAGGCAGCTACTCTGTTTTCTTCTTTTGGTGGTTATCAACTTCTTAGGTTGAAGATGTTTAAGGCAGGATCTTATTTAGCAGTGGTTGCCAAAAGAAGCTTGTGAGAACTTCTTGGCCCCATGCATGTGTGACGTGTCTGTTCTTTATGGAAGCAGTGGTGAGTTCAAACTGAATTTGGCATGCTGAATTTGGGATGTTACATTTCTCCAGGTTTACTGAAAAGAGATGTCTGGATACCGGAGAAGGACCTTCTCTGGCACCCAGAGATGGAGGCTTGCTTTGCACTGAGTTTACACAGCTCAGTGCTGGTGGTGGACAGGTTGAGCCGCTGGTCTGTCTTGCTTGAGGCCCGCTCTGTTGTGCCTGGAGTGAAGGGTACAGACAGACAGCCCAGGGGAGCTTCCATGGCTCTGGGCCTTTCTGGTGGTTGGGGGACACCCCAGGGCAGCATTTGCTATTGCAGAGCAAATGTGGCCCCAAACACTACCTGCCTGGGCTGATCTGGAGCATGAACAGGGCTGTGGTGATTCTGAGCAGCACGTGGAGCCCTGCTCTGTCTCACGAATGCAAGGAGGGAGAGAAAAAAATGCATCAATGCCTTCATTTGCCCTTATGAATTTTTCCACCATATTTTTATAAGTGTTCATTTTTATTTATGTGAGGTTAGTCACTCCAATTTGGAAATCAACTTGTCTAAGGAGCTCCCCTCAGATCTTATTAGCTTCATGTAGTATTTCTATTCATTTTTGCTAATACCATGCACCAGGCTGGCTGCAGTGGTGGCTGTGAGAGGTGGTAACCCTCTCGTTGCCAGGCCCTGGGGCCAGGAGCCTGGTGGCTGTGGGGGTGGTCATTGGAGTGGTGGTGAAGGGCTGGGGCTCCCAGCTTTCCAGCTTCCAACAGCATGTGGGGACAGTTTCTGACATTTGCTCTCACGTAGTCCCCTCTTGCTGCACCCGGAGCCACTAGCAGCTCATCTATTGTAGCATCATAGAATTGTTTTGGTTGGAAAAGACATTTAAGGTCACCAAGTCCAATTGTTAACCTGGCACTGCCAGGTCACCACTAAACCACGTCCCTCAGCACAATATCTCCACGGCTTTGAAACCCCTCCAAGGATGGGGACTCCACCATTGCCCTGGGCAGCCTGGGCCAGACCTTGACAACCTTTGTAGGGAAGAAATTGTTTCTCATGCCCAACCTAAACCTCCCTTGCTGCAACTTGAGGGGGTTTTCCTCTTGTCCTATCTCTTATTCCTTGGGAGAAAAGACTGACTGCACCTGCCTTCAACCCATGGAGTTATAGAGAGTAAGGAGGCCTCCCCTGAGCCTCCTTTTCTCCAGACTGAACAACCCCAGGTCCCTCAGCTGCTCCTCACTAGACTTGTGCTCTGGACCCTTCCCCAGATTTGTTGCTCTTCTCTGGCCACACTCCAGCCCCTCAGTGTCCTTCTTGGAGTGAGGGGCCCAAAACTGAACCCAGTATTTGAGGTGCAGCCTCCTCAGTGCTAAGCACGGGGGGATGATCCCTGCCCTAATCCTGCTGGCCACACCAGTGCTGACACAAGCCAGGATGCTGTTGGACCACCTTGGCCAATCGCTATGCATTGCTGCTGGCATGGAGAGCATTTTTACCTGCTGGCACTGGAAATCAGTGGCTGATTTGGACAGAGGATGGTTAAGAACCATTCAGGTTATCCTTGTAATTAGAGAAATTCCTGGAAGAATAGTACCATAAATCCACTGAGGGCTGGGAGAGCTGGACCCTCTGACTCAGAAGTCCTTCAGGCTCAGATCACCAGTGGCTGAAGGATTGTCCTGGGAGATATCAATGCACGCTTGGCCAGCAGTGACACCCTTACCCTGGCACTAGCTGCTTGCCTCTTCCGGAAAGGATGCTGGCAGATGGATCTTTGCGCTGGAGCTGGCAAGCCCCCTGTCCCCTCCTGCAGCCTGATTTTGGTAACCCCAAAGGAGCCAGCTGCAGCCAGGATTGCAGTGTAAGGTAGGGGTCAGAGGAGACCCCCCAGCAGGCGCGGTGGTGGCTGCCAGCATGGGAGGCATCCCTCCCCTGCACACCTCCCCATGACACTAGCACAGCATGCCTCTCCCAAAGAGTCACCTTGTCCTGGCTCTCCCCTGCCTTTGATCATTTACTGAAGTGGTTTGATACTGGGTGACTGTAATTAAAAGAAGAAAAAATACACACAATAAAGTGATTTCTAAAATGTCAACATTCTGGTTGCAGTGAAGCAATGAATGTATTAAATATTTTTTTGTCACTGGTCTGCTGGGGGCAGGGGGAAATACTAAAATTATTTAGCCTGAGAACAACACTTTAATTATTTAACGTGGGGGTAAACCTCTTTCACAACCCTCTTTAGTACTGAACCTCCAGATAAATGGCTGCATAATGTAAGGTTTGATTAAAATCTGACTGGGATGAAGATGTGGAGGTTGGAACAAGGGCTGGAGAGCTGGTTACCACCTGAGCCTGAAGCCTCCCTGCTCTGCTGCTGCAGGTCTGAGCCTGTGCTCCTGCATCTTGCAGGGGTATTTCTTCCTCTTGAGGGGTGGTTCATGCTTTGCAGCGGTTAGCCAGGGATGTGTTTGCAGCCTGGGCTCAGGATAGGCGTTACTGGGCGCATTAATCATGCGGTAGGAAATTGCAGTAAATTACCGTGACCCACTGTCTGTAGCTTGAACTCTCTGGATGTGTGGGTTGCTCTGAAGAGCTCTGCTGCGTCTGTCCCTACAGCCCAGCTCCACCATGCAGGCTCTGCCAGGCTCACACCGCACCAGGCGCCTGTCTTGTGCATGGCATGGGGTTGTTTGAGCACCCCTGTCTCATGGCATTTATACACTGCAGCAGGTCTTCCCGAGAGCCTCTGCAGGATAAGGCATTGGGGCCAGCCTCCCATTGACACATTCACTTGAGGCTTGAGCTGAGGATCTTCCAGCCGTGTATCAAAGATTGAGAAGTGCAAAGTGTGGGGTCTGGCAGTGGCTGATTGTTTTCTGTGAAAGGACAGGCTACAATTCTTTCCCTTGTGTCTTCAGATTGACAGTCTCTCATTATTAGCCCCCTGGAAACAGTCACTTTGAAGGAGCCATCCCAGCCTTCACTGTAACAATCAAAGCAGCTCAAGAATAAACATGGCTTGGCAAGACTAAACACAAATTGCAATGCTTGCTGTGAACAGTGATATCCAAGGGAGCAAACATCAAATAAAGGATTATCCCTGTTTGCAAGGAAGCTCTTCTAGCAAGAGATTGAATAAGGACCATCTGTAGCCCAGAGCAAAGGGGCTACCTAGAGAACCTGCTTGTGCCATCAGGAGCATTCCTGTTTGAAGCTCACACGGTCTCCTTTAGGCACTATCTAGTTTTACTTCATATGCTCTGTTGGCTGCTGAAGCCCTGATCTCTTTGCAAGCCCTCCAGCTTGCAGATAATGTGGGAAAGCCTAGAAAATCGAAGCTGTGTGAGAGAAGGGTTAGGGAGGATGAGGAGAGGTTCCCTGAGTCTGGCTGGTGAGGTGGGTACTGACTTGGCTGGGGCATCTGCTAGCAAAAGCACTGATCTCCTGAAGGAGCTGGAGGAAGATCACATCAAGTTCTGTGGGAAGCTCTGCTAATGCTGCTAATGCTGCCAGTCTTAGGGCAGGAGCCCTCAAGGCAGCTCTTAGCAGCAGCCATCTCATGCTCCCCACAGGAATTGAGCACGAGCATGCACCCCTTCCCAAACCCTCACCGAGAGACAGTCTGCACGACATAAATCAAATTTGGAGGCACAGAGGTTCCATAAACAAGCTTATTTTCTGAAGCCAGGTCCCATTATGTTATCTGTCACTTTATTGGGGTTTCTGAGCCATTTATTTTTATGTATATACATCAGAGCTGGTGAGCCAGCGTTGGCCTGAGAGTATAAAGCTGACAAGACACGGTAGCGGCGTGTGAAACCTGTCAGGAGAGCAGCCACCTGTGAAATGAACACAAGAGCTGATGCCGACGATTTTATTTATGGGGAATCTCGGGTAACACATGCCAGAGCAGCGGGTGTTGCTGGGAAAGTGCCTGGCTCCTGGCTGCACCACCCTGATGCCAACAGTCTTCAGCCTTCTGAGAAGGGCCGGTACCAGACCCATCACAGGTAGGGATAAGGTCTCGAGGTAGCTGGAAGTGATATTTTCCTCTTAAGGAGTATCTTGAGCTGCTGAAATACTTTGGTCATCCAGAATTCATATAAAAGGGCGAGTTTTCTTGGTGTGGAAGCTAATGAATGCAGTTCTGCAACACTTTGCTTTTCACTGTGGCTCCTCGTGGTAACTGTTCTCTTAATTTTTGTTTGTTTCTTTGTATTTAAGATAAACTCAAATGTAGCGTAAGGATTAGTTCTGAAATGTGAAAATTGGAGTTTCCTTATTTAAGAAAAACTAGGGCTTTTAAATGTTTCTGAAACTTTTTTCCAGTTATTTTACCCCTGGAGCAACATTTTGCCAAACTCGATGGTCCTTATAAAAGCCTAAATGAATAATTGTTTCTGTCATGTTCCAGGAGAAAAGTATTTAGATCAGCACTTTTTCCTCTCAGTTGGAGCAAACATTTCATATGTGACACAGTTTTATGGGTCATTGAAAACCCTGAAGAATCATCTAGATTGTTATCAAGGCAATGGTACGAAACATGGACCTTACTTTTCCCCTGCTGTGACCTTGCTGTAAGTCCTCTGGTTTAGCTCAGAGAAGATGTTGTGTTCTGGTCCTTCAGCAGGCAAAAAGCTCTCGATGCACCCGCCTTGCTTTGGGAAGGCAGTCGGAGGTTGTGAGTGGCCGTGTTGCACATGGAGTTGGTTCTCCCTGCCTACTTTTGCCAAATTTTCAGCCCGGATGAATACACTCGGGCTTGCTGTGCCAGCCCTCTCCTTCTTAGGGATCTCTTGTCTGCAGCTGGGTCACGGTGGGTTGGTAGACCCCAGCACGCCTCTATTTCAGCAGCAGGAGGTTATGGCTTGTGCTTGGCAGGGGAAGGGGTCAGCAGTAAGCACCATTCCGCAGGGAGAACGTTCTGTGGGGCCGGCCCTGCATGAGCATGTCTGGTTAGATTCTATGTGGTAGGAGTAAGAGTTAAAACTTTAATCTGAACTCCCACGCTGTCTTCAGGGCTCATGAGCAGTAGCCATTCAGGAAAGTGCCTCTGGAGCAGCTGCATGTCTCATGGGTTCCCCTCAGAGAGCTGAAGGCTGTGGTTAGATGGTGGTGGTTTTCTTCCTCAAAGTAGTAAGCCCTGACCCATCGGTAGGAAGCTTCCTGGTACTGCTCTGCAGCCTGCTTTAAAAGCAAGTGGTATTTTCATCCACAGCTTCCCTCTCTTTTGAGAGGAGCGTATTTTCTTCCCTGATTTGACTTGCAGCTTCCACCAGCAAGTCATGGACCAGCGAGCTGGAGGAAAGGCCTCTTCTTCCTTCTCTGTGAGTGAAAGCTAGTAGCTCTACCTAATTGACCCGCTGCCTTCCAGCCTGGATCATTCCTCTGCAGGTCTGTCTCTCCCCTGTCTGGGCACTGCTAAATCTTCCCTGGAAGGAACAGCTATTTGTCAAATGAAATAGGAAGGTTCAAGTCCCATGTTCCCTGAGGCCTTAGCAGGGCTCTGGGTGTTCTCCAGAAGCTTGTTTTTCAGCGCCAGCACGGTACAAGCAAGAACGAAGGACACGTAGCTCTTCTCTGCCCGGTATCAGTCCCGCTGCTGTGAGCCCTCATGGTGAGCACTGCACATGTCTTGTCCCCACTAACCTGCAAAGGTGTAGCATGCCCTGAGTTTATCCTCTGTGAAGCGACGTCTGTGGTCCCCACGCTGTTGCCTTGTCCCTTTATGCTTCAACCCATTTACTGACTAGGAGAGTAATTGTGCTGCATCATGTCTAATTGATTTGCTCTGTCACTCTCCATTTGATTTCTCTGTCTGCTTCCCTCCACGAACGCATCGAGCTGTGAGCAGGACACAAGGCCACGTTCCTGATTGCTGGAGGAAAAAAAGGCACCCAACTTCCTCCTTTCTTCTCCTAAATTCAAATGACAAGAAACAGAGGAAAACAATTTTGCAAACCCTTGGCAGAGGGCCAGCTCGGATAAAGAGCCGTAATTAATCTCCCCAGCTTTATTAGAATATCATTACAATTAACTCAGCAATCTTCTGTTGATCAAAGCCATTGTTCCCTGCAGAGCAGAGGAAGCCACCGTGAGCCTGGATTGTGCTTGGCTTAAAAGCACCTAGAGCTGGATCATTTCTGCCAGGCCAACAGCAGCTGCTCTGTCTTCTCAGCTGGCAGCACGAGGACCAGTAGAGGTGTGGGCAGAAGAACTGTGCTGGCAGAGACCTCTGGCCTCGTCCTGCCTCTTCAGCCCCTTGCAGCTTTGATTTTCTCTCAGACTCCCTTCTTTGTTGAGCTATTATAGCCCAGGTCCCTTGTGGGCACCTCGGTGCCCCTCATTCCCGATGCTGATGCTTTTGGACCCAGTCTTTTAAGCACCGAGTTTATTCCTTTGTGTGTGTTCATACAGCTCTTTGCACGCCTGCTTCCTAGTCCCAGCTGGAGCTGCAGGGACTGCTGCAATAACACAGCTCACAGCAGCAGAGAGGGGAAGCAAACCAGGGGAAACGTTTGTGGAAGCCACATTCAAAAGAAAGGGCAGTTGTCAAAATGAAGCTTCATAAGGTCTACAGTTGAATAGCCCGAGACGCGTGCTATAGAAAAGCAGAGAAAATGAGCACCGTTAAACTCCCCCCTTTACTCCTTTTCAAGCTGTTCTTTTAATATCGGGTATTTATCTGTAATTTGAGCCTGTGATTAGTTTTATCAAGAAGATAGTTTCGAGACAGAGATTTTAAAAATGATTAGGTGTGTGTTTCAGAGACAAGAACAGCTCCACTTGCACTGCAGGATAAAGATGTATCTGTTTGTTGCCTCGAGCTTCCATCTGTGAGGGCCTGGTGCCAGAAGGAACCTCCTGGTTCTACATTTATCCCAACCCGTCCTGGTCTTCCAGGGCACTTATCCTCCTTTGAAGGTGCCAGAGCCAGACTCTCTTGTCACTGCGCAAGATAGTTTGTCTGAGGTGATTTTGTGTCTCTTCTTCCTCATCACGCTTTTGCTTTTGGAAAATACTCTCAACTTTGGTGCTGTCACTAGGATCCTGACAACACAGCCCTACTGACAGCTCAGGGTGCGTGGAGCTGGAGGCACCTGGGTTGTGGAGACATTTGGCAGTTTTGAGGCTTGCAGGGGGGAGGGGGTAGGGGGTGGGTGGAGGTGGCTGGAGAGCCTGCAGCCCATACACCCTCTGGTCCTGCCTCTTTCTGCAGGGTGGCAGCTCTCTGCCAGGCTAGAGACACTCTATTCTCTGAGTCTTGATGCAGAACCAAGGAGGTTTGCTCCAGGGCAAACAGTTTGGCTCTCCTCTGTGTTCAGCCTGATGTAAGATGGCACAGATGGAGATTTTACCCCTAAAATGGCTCTGCCACAAAGGCTTTCTGTGCTGTGAGAAGACACAGTGAGTGTTATCTGGTTACACAAAGAAAGAAGAGCACAGGAATTTAAACAGCTTTGGGTCTCTTCTCCCATGGTTTCTGGAGCAGGTCACCACAGGCAGGTGAGCTGTAGTGGAAAAGGTGGTGCTGAGCTGTCTCACCAGTCTGCCTGGGAAGCGCTGTTTGATGAAGGGGCTTGAAGCCCTTACTCTTGATTTTTGTCCTGAATTCTCATCTGTTTTACTTGTCAAAATTTGTGATTCCTAGAAAAAGACCAGAGAAATAAAAGGCAGGTTCAGGGTTGTGTCTGATCGACCTTGGCACTGTCCTTTTAAGCATCCACCCAGGAGAAGGGAGCAGGTGCTCCAGTCCATTTGCTGGTGCCTACAGAGCTGCAGCAGACATCCCTGCCTGTCTTCACCTGCTCTCTGCAGATCCTTAACTCTTCAGAGGTGGCACAAAGCAGCAGGACCATGTCTGTGGCGTACGTTCCATCTGTAGAGCGTGGGGTGAACTAAGCAAAGGCACCTCACTGGTGGCACCAAGTACCCAGCAGGATCTGGGAGTGGCACCAGCTGCTACAACTCCTGCTGCAGGCTGGGAGCAGGAGGAGACTCAAAAATACAATTGATTGACTTCGAGGGAGAAAAGTCTGTTAAGGACTACTAAGATAATGGAGCAGAGACACTGTGGCTCAGAAGCTAACCTTGAGTTGCCTGAGGCTGGGATTTCACAGAAGGAAGGTCTTTAGGGTTGTTCTTAACTGACCTGGGCCTTCTCTTGGCCACAGGCAGCCACCGGTGCCATGCCTAGGGACGTACTCCGGAGGTGCATGTTCTAGAGGTTTAATTGGCATGGCCCTTCTCAGAGTGCAGACCTTCCCCCATCTCCAAACCCTTATACAAGAGAAAACCAAAGTTTTTTACCTTCCCCAATCCTGTGTCCTTGGGTATGGCAAGAGAACATCCTGTGGGTGACGGGCACCTGATAACTCACCTTTCCAGACCACCAAGGAGGAGCTTGGCCAAGGCACAGCCTCCAGAGTGGGTGCAGAGACGTCTACCCTGGCAGTCTACATCAGGGACCTGACACTGAAACAATGTCCTCAGGTTTGCTGTAGGCTGGCACTTAGGGTCCCTTTCCAACCTCTCTTTCCCTGCCCCATCTGTGACTATGGATCTGAGGCACCAGAAAACCCTAAGAAGAGCAAAACAAACCCATAAGCATCATAAAGCCTCTGATGGCAGGGGTTGTGGCTTCATGTAAAGTGCCACAGTCTCCATGAGGTCCTTTACCAGCTGATCTCTGAGATGAGAACTTGTCTTTTGGCACTGTGCCCACCAGTGCTCCTCACCATGGGCAAGGGCAGGAGGGGGGGGTGGGCTGAGGACGTAAGGGGATGCTCAGCCCAGACTTAAAGTGAGCAGGAGCTCCTCTGAAGGGGAGGTTCTTCTGAAGGGCTTAAAATGACATTTCCCTCCCCATGCCCTGTCCCACCTTCCCTGGGAGGCAGCAGGCACTGCAGCTCTGCAGAAGGCTGGGGATATCAGTCAAGGTTCTGGCATGGCTGCCTCAGGTCTCCAGGTGAGGGAGGGACTGAGTGTCAGGTTGTTATTAAATATCATTAGTAAGTGCCAAAACTGTGTGGGGCATTTCAGGTGCAAACAATGGCTGGAGGAGGGGTTGTTTGTAGTGCTGGGGAGACAAGCAAGTGGTGAAGGTCAGAGGCACCTCATTCTGGGCTGTATCTGACTCCATCTCTTCCTCATCACCTCAAGGAGGCAGGAGGAAGAGTGTTTCCTTGGGACACATACATGGATTTTCAGGTAACCCCTGTGTGTCACATGAAGACTTTAATGTGCCCAAGTGTGGAGTCCTCAGGATGGTCTGTGCCTGACGAAGGAGGTTCTGTGCAGCCCTCAGATCCTCCTCCTCTTGTATCCCCCTGTTCTACAGGGATTCCAGCATTGGGGCAGGGCGAATTTCTGCCCATCATGGTGAAGCTGCCCAGGGGAAAAGCTGTTTTACCATCTCTTCTACCCAGTAGAGGCAACTGGAAAAGAAATTTTGCAATTTTTTTTCTTGCTAACTCTTTTCCATGCTTGGTGCTGGCTTTCCCCCAGGGAGAGCTGGAGATGGCAGACCACTGAGAAGGCAGCACCCAAATAGCAGCCCCAGCATCTTCAGGAAAGCTGCCTGCTTGCTTCAGTGCCTGGCCAGCCGTGGAGCTCTGGGGAGAAGATGGATTTAGTGGCAGGGACATGAGCTGAAAAAGCCAGAAAGTCACTGACTAAGGGGCAAGATAGAGGCAGAGTCAGCTCTGGTGAGCATGCCTGGAGTGGGAGCCAAGGGACCGTGAGTCGTGTAATCATCTGCTTGAAGCTATCGCAGGCCGTCAGCGGAGCGGAGAGACGCTGCCTCACGCTTATTTAAGGCGAGATGCCCTAGTTTTGTGCTTTCAGTGGAGTCCCTAATTATTCCTCAGTCTTTGTAGTGAGCTAATTAGTTTCGCAGCACTCAAGTCTGGGGAACACTGATAGGCTTGGGAAGCACAAGCTGGAGGGACGAGGAGGAGCAGAGAGCTGGTGGGAGATGGCTGACTGGCAGACGGGGATGGCTGGGAGCAGGGCAGAGTTTGGAGAGCTGATGGATGATGGTCTGGGAAGGATGATGGAGGAGGAAAGAGCCACAATCTCATGTCAGACGAGGTGCTGGAGTGTAACGACACAGGGAACAGCGATGAAGCAGCAGGCGGTAATTGAGGGGGATGGTGAGGTGGGGAGGGAGCAAGAGGGATGGTCCATGGAAGAGCAGCCCCTGTGCAGGGGCTGGGATACTGCACAGAGGGGTGCACAGCCAGGACAGGGCAGCTACTGTCCTCTTACGTGGGTACTTCCTTGGGCAGCTGCCTGTCCCGGGGTGCTGCTGACCCTTGGCCTTGCAGGACCAGCAGCATTTCCTGACTGTGCCATCTCTTTTTCAGCTTAGTGGTGACGCCAAGGAGCTCGACTAGGAGAGGCGAACCCAGTCTCTGCCACGTGGAGCAGCTGGTCTCCAATCTGGATGTTCCCCTTCCCACTCCATCGGAGCTGGGACTTTTAGAGAGCACTACAGATAAGGTAACTCGCACTGATAAGCGGGCCCATGATGCTCCCACCTGTGCAGTCGGCTCTGGCTGGCCCGTGTGCGTAGGCACCCCGCTGCTCCGACACAGGGCTTTTCTCCAGAGCCCATTTGCACCACAAGCCCGAGAAGCACAGAGGTCTCCTTCGTGTCCTCGCTGTTGTTGGGAAGTTCCCAGGGGCCACTGAGTGCAGTGTGTGACAACGCTGAAGTGCCCAGGTGGCCATGGATTTATTAGGGCATTATCCTACTAGTGCCGCAAATGGCATCATCTGTCTTCTAAACTTTGCACTTTATTTCAGGGAGAGAATTTAGTATATCTAGGCAATATGCTGTAGTTTTAGCATATGATAAAGCCCTGCTGGGGAGTGTAGTTTTATTGATTTTGTTATTAAAGTGCCACTGGAATAAATTTGCTCATTTGAATGAAATGTCTTATTACCTGGGTCTTAACAGGCACATGATGAAATCTCTGGAGGCGCTGAAGCTACCCACTGCCTGATGATGGGGAGCTGAGATGGAGCAGCCGATATGGACCCACAGCTGCCACCCTGCTCACCCTAGGCTGGGTCCCCCTGACACGCTCAGCACCCACCCAAATCTGCCAGGAATCTCTGCTTGGAAACAGACTGGAGTGGCAGGGGTCACTGTGTTTTAGTTGGAGTTTGTGTTGTTCCTCTGATGCATTGCTCAGGTAAGAATGTTGTTTTGATGGGAATGGTGGAAAAATCTCTTTCACAGGGCAATATTTCTTTAGTACCACCAGTAATTGGGGTGGATTTGGAAATGAACCGTTCCCCATTACACCAGGACCTAACTGCACAGCCCATGCTTTCCAGTTAAAATTTGATTGCCTTGAATCCTGTGGATTATGGAAAATAAGAAAAAGGCTTAGTAAAATTTATGGGTTTTAATCATAAACCGATAGAATCACAGTAAATCTGTCATAAGCATGCAGATAGGGCCCCGAAAAAGGCGAGGAAAGCAATAGGCCTGTTTATTCCTGGAGGAGCTGCACGTACCTGTGGCAGGACCAGGGAAATGGGGGTGCAGGGCTGCTCCCCCAGCCATTTCCTCTGGAGTGCTGAGACCCCACACCTCAAAATCTTTCTCCTCTGCCACATCCTGCAAGGACCTTTTAGCAGGGACAGCCCTGCAAAGCCCATGCCCTGTCTCATGGTAAATGGACAGGAAGGACTGGAGAGCATGTGGGGAGCAAGGAACAGGGAAGGTGGGAAAAAGGGGAACAGGGCAGAAGGGTGGCAAAAGAGAAGGAAGGGAGAAAGGAGGCAAAGCCCAAAGATCTTTCCCTCTGCCCCTTCATGCTACTGTGCTGCTCACTGGGGAGGGAGCAGGATGAGACCCTGCCAGGTAAGATACAGGGGAGAAATGTGTGTGTAGAGAGGGGACTGTGGGAAGCGCAGATGTGGTGGGGAGAGAAGAGCACTTGACAGAGAGAAATATCAGGAGAGCAGGAGAGAAGCACTGAAGGCAGAAAGTATTTTAAAAAAAAATTAAAAATGAAAGAACAAGCGATAAGGAAGAAAAAAGGGAGAGAGTAAAAAAATTACTCTGAAGCAGAGATAAGAGAGGGAGGGCAGTTAGTGAGAGAAGGAGTAAAATTAAGTGTGATAAGGCCTGATAGAAGTCAGGGAAGGCAGCAAGGCAAGCATCTCAGCCAGATGCTGCAGGCAAGGAGCTGAGTGTGGGGGCTGCAGGGCGCAGGTTGGTGAAGGGCCAGATCAACCCCTTCTCCTCTGGTCACCCTCATCCCTGTGTAGGCAAAGGTGTTGGGCTTAAACGTGGCCTTTTTCACTACTCTACATGCCTCTGACAGTCCAGGGAGAGTTGCTGAGCAAGTGTAGGTATTGATGAGGAGAGATGGGGAGTCGGCAGGGATAAATGTTTCTGTCATGGGGTGCTCATAACTCTGCTCTGTCTCAGCGGCAGAAGGGGAGAGCCAGGCACCTGCCAACCACAGCCCAAGTTGTTGGGGAAATGTGAAGCCTGGTGGGATGGGAAGTGCCTGGGGTGGGTGACATGCCCAAGGTGAAAGCACTGAATAACCCCTCGTCTTCCTTCCTGCAACCTCCCAACACGTGGTGCCTGTCAGGGCAATGCCCATGACGCTCCTGGTCCTGGGAGCAAAGGAGGTAAGGCATGGTTCCCTTCCAGGCCCCAAACACATCTCTTCCTGGGGGCGTTGCTACCTCTTTTAAGTGGTTTTATAAGGTGCTTGGTATTTATCCTTAATTCAGAAGAACCAAGTGAGAAAGGCTGTCTGGCTCTGACACAAGGCCCACGGTTACCTGAAGAGCAATGCTGGAATCCAGCCCCTACTCTCTCACCCCTATTTAAACTGCAATAGAAACATACTATATATTTCAGCAAAGGAGACAAAGAGAGTTTATTCTTTGGGTTGGATTTTTCCCCATTTTTCCCAACCATGAAAATTGCTGAGCTGAGATGCTGGCCGCTCTGAGATGCTTTTCTTCTTCTCCATTGTCACAGTTTAGGGTCAGGGCAGCCCACTAAACCTACAACAGACGCTCTCTGTTAATCCCCCTCCCGTCCCAAAGGGGAAGAGAAAAGAAATAAGGGAGAGAGACTGATCGATTAGAAAAGGAAACTAGAACAGCTTTAATGAAAATGGAAAATAATAATAATAAAATGGAATATATACAAATATATACAAAACCAGTATTGAACCAAACCCTCCCTGATGACAGTTACGTCACCGTCACCATGGAGCAGGCACTGGGAAAGTCCCAGACTGGTCCCAGCAGCAGATAGGAACTGAGTTAAGGAGCCAAATTCTGGTATTGGGTTCAGGAACATCCAGACCAGGATCGAAGGCAGAACAGACAGAGTCCTCTTTGGATTCCAGCTGTGGAAGGAATGAGGAAGAATCCGAGCAAGGACTCAGAGCAAGAGCCCCCGAGCCGAGGGCAACCAAGCAAAGGGCCCCCAGCAGCTGAACGCGGCATATGTGGGATGGAATACCCCGCTGGTCAGTTTAAGGGCACCTCTCTGTCCGCTACTCCCTGCAGGTGTGGCTTTTACTTTCTGCACCCCCCAACATGGTACACAGGACCTCGCAGTGACCTTGGTCTGCACACCAGTCTTTGGTCGTAACCATAAACATCGAGCTGCTAATTTCAGAAAGGGCAGTTAGTTAAAGGAACTGAGCTGAAAAGTAAAATCACTGAACAGAATTATTCTGTTCTAACTCAAACCAGGACATCCATCCATCTACTTTAATCACATGGTGACTGAAAAAAAAATACTATCCAGTTTCACAAAGCATTGAAGATTAAACAAATTCAGTGTGGATAATAAACTGTGTGGCAAGCAGCAGTGCCACAAGAGCATCGGGCAAACTCACTAATGAGGGACTTTGAGCCACGACTGGGATGCGGGGCAGGCAGTGTGTCTTCCCCTCCGCTGAGGGGAGTGGGTTGATCAGCAGAGATGGTGGGGCTGGGGCACATGTGAGTCTGGGTGGCAGGCTCCAGGCTGGGAAAAATCCTGTGCTAGCACAGCCTGAGACGTTATGCAGAAAAGAAATAATTTTCTCTCTCCTTTTCTTTTTCTAAAGCTTCTTTTTAATGGTGAAATACTTGGTTCCTCCCTTTGATTGGTGGAACACTGTAGTGTGCTCCAAATACCTTGTTGGACTTAATTATTATTATTTTTTTTTAATCTACGTATGTTGAATTAGCTCTTTTAATTACAGCGTTAAAAAAGGATAACTGGAGTCAATTAAGCAGCTCTTTTGCATTGCCAGTGTTAATAGATGTCCAGGATCACATAGGACACACACACATACACACACCCCCCTGCCACCTCTCTGCCACTGATTGAGTTATAGTTAGTCCTGGCAATGAGGCTCAGACTGAGATTTTGGCACCTAATGTGTCACTGTACATGGCTTTTGTGTCTTGGCGGCTTCCTCCAGAGGAAGGGCTGAGCCTTGGTGCATCCCTGCCTCTCCCAGTCACGTCAGAGCTCGGACCCATGGGGCAGGAGCTGCGGTACAGGTGGAGCTGAGCGTGCCTGCCTTCAGCTCTGGACTGAAGGTTGCGTGGTGCTGTTTATGGGTTTGTGTTTAGCTCACTGAAAATGTTGGTTAAACACTGTTGAGAGGGGAAGCTCGCAAAGAAGCATTTCACTTTGGCTCTTTTAAAAAGCAAAAGGCTTTTTTAAAAAATGGTTTGGTTTCAAAGTTATAAAGGAAAGATGGGTCAGAGATGAGAAACTAACAAATCAAAGCTCCTGAAACCTGCTGTGGAGAAGGAAATGCAGAATGTTTTGTTTGAAGATGAATAGAAAGCTGAAACCAGCAGAAAATCCCCCCTTCCCATGAGCGCAGATGTTCCAGGTTCATTCTTCTAAATTGGCACATTGCTGGAAGAAAAGCAAATCCATTCTCTTCCCTCTCAGCGCTCCAGGTTCCTGTCACTTGTTTTTTATCATTTCATAGTGACTTTGATTCCTGAAGACTCCTTAACTGCTTTACAAATAAAGCATGCAAATCTTGGCTCATCTGCCTCAGAGATGCTGTCGAGGCTGGGCGGGCCAGGAAGCCACTGGCCAGTGTGGTGTCACTGGTGAGAGCTGGGAACGATGGGAAGCACCCAATGCTTCAGTGATGCTTATAAAAACCTTTAGTGCCCATATTACTACTGTTTACAGGGACTTTTTGTGCTTTTGGCACAGCCAAAGGCCATCAGGCCATACTGGGGTGCCCAAACCAAGGTACCAGCCCTGTTTGTCCCACAGAAGGGCTCTGTGAGAAGGCTGACAGTGGCCTTCGCCCCGCTCCACACCTTCTAGGGGGTTGGGAAGTTGGCACAAACCAACGGGGGAAGGGCTGAGCTGGTCTGATGATGCTTCTCTGATTTTCAAAGCTTGACTTGATACATCTCTTTCCCGTCGCTCTCTGTCCCTTAATGTCACACTCTCCCTCTGTGGTTGTTCTTTTGAACTCACTTGCTGTACGGCCCCTTTATGCTGATTCTTTCTGTAGCCTGTGCCACATGTTGCTGCTGCAGGTAGCTCTGGTCGCAGGGTAGGGTGGCACTATCATACCACTCCCACAAGGGATGCACCGGTCAGCACAGCCCTGCCCGAGGATCAGTTTAACCCCATTCTTCCCTTTTTCCTCTTGGAGACAATGTAAACCTTCCAGGCTTCCATATTCCAGCGCGGAGTAAAGGGCGGTTGCTGCCTGGTGACGGACACCTCCCTGCTGCAGCCCTGTGCCCATTCTCCTCTGGCTCAGGCTGCGCATGTATGTTTTTATAAATGTATGGAATTCTACTTTTTTTTTCAGACAAGGTTTCCTGTCATCCTGGAAGCTAAATTCCCCTGGATGTGCCTGAGGGTACCTGTGAATCTGGCTGCCAGCGGTCAGGT
Organism: Baryphthengus martii; assembly: GCA_013396935.1. Lineage (NCBI taxonomy): Eukaryota > Metazoa > Chordata > Aves > Coraciiformes > Momotidae > Baryphthengus > Baryphthengus martii. The sequence continues at coordinate 106,205 of VWZK01017972.1, forward strand.
CCAAAAGGCCTCCATAAGAGTTCTCCCAGGTAGGTGGGGAGTGGCACTGGAGCGGCTCAGGCCACGGCTGGGCACTGCCAGCAAGGGAACAGCAGCATCCCTGCCCACAGGGTCAGCTGTCCATAGCACCAGAGCCACCTCACCCCCATCACAGAAAAGCCACCCCTGTGCTGCTGGAAGCGGTGGGCAGAAAGTCCTCTCCTCACGTAAGAGGCAGTGGGATTCGCGGGTGCCCCCAGCACTGCCCGGGCACTGCCCTGATCTCGCTGGCTCGCGGGCCGCGGGCATAGTGAGCTGCTTCCTATCCTGTGGCAAGGCTCTGCGTCCTCGTCACCGCCTCGTCACAGGCAGGCGAGCACAGCCCCCCTAGGTACAGCCTGTGCACATCATCCCTGGGCTTTGGGGGGCGGGCAGGGAAACTGGCTCTAAAACCACAATAGGTCCTTGGAAAAAACCCGTCAAAACTCCTCTCTGTGTCGCACAGGGCCCAGGATGCTGTGGAAAGCGCCTTTTGGGAACACGAACCTGCGGCGTCTGCAGGAGACTTGTCCTGGCCTGGAGCTGTTCACAGTGAGGCAGCTGGAAGACGAACGCTCGCCAGGCATACGAGACTGGACAGATCAAGAAGTCAAGCGTTTGCATTCCAACTATCTATAGGAAATAGGGTTTTTTTATTATTTCAAGTTTTCATAAAAATCCATAGTTATTGAAATCAAAGTTACAGAAGAAAGTTCGTAACTTTTTATTGATTTTATTTCTTTTTTCTTTCCTTTTCTCCCCTCCCTCCCCCACCCCGCCCCATTGTTTTTCCCTCTCAGAATTATATCTGACACCAGAGTCTATCAGACAAAGTCCTTACAAACACAGGAGTCCTGAAGATGTCGGCTGAATGTTTTCCTGGTATAAAGAAGAAGAGGAGGAGAAAGAAGTGGTGACAGTGCGGGTACAGTGGGTTTGGACAGGGTGGGGGGGCGTGGTGGAAAGAGAGAGGTCGGTATGTTTGTAGCAATGCTTTTTTTTTTTAAATTATTTTTTATTTGTTCATTTGTTCTTTTTTTTTTTATTATTATTTAAAAAAACCCAAACCACCATTATTATTTGCAAATCATTGCCTGGTTAATTAAATCATTTTCATATTGAACTTGCGTGGCGCGTCGGCAGAGCTGATGCCTGCGTCGGACTTGCGCGGCACGTACTCGATTTCAATGTTGTGCTTGGTGTTGCCTTTTCCCCGGCTCCACAGGAATAGAAGCACCAGACAGAAGAGCACAACTCCAAGGAAGGAAATGAAGCCCATGGTGGTGGCGATGATGAGAGTCTTGATGTCAAAGGGGAAAGGCACGGTGGCGCGCGTGCTGTTGGCATCGCTCTCGTTGGGCTGGTTGGAGATGAACGCAAAGGTCTTGTTGGGCTGGTGGGGCCAGTCTGGGGAGTAGCTGCGCACGTGCAGGTGGGCCAGCATGGTGTCGTTGCCACCTGCGTTGCTGGCGATGCATAGGTAGGTGCCGTTGTCCTGGATCTGGGCGTAGCGCACCTCCAGCGTGCCATCAGGGAAGACAGTGAGCCGCCCGTTGGTTTTGGTAGAGATGAGGTGCTTACGGGGAGAGAGCCACATGATGGTGGGAGGCGGGTCCCCATCTGCCCGGCAGACAAAGTGGACCGTGTGGCCTTCATCCACAAAGATCTGCTGAGGTTTGCGGTCCCGTATCCGTGCTCGGCGGCAGGTGAAGTAGTTGGGCAGGAGGATGTCGGGGAAGTCCTTGAACTCCTTGCCCTGAACAAACTCGGGAGTGGAGCAGGTGGGCTGCTGTTTGTTGAAGTTCAACCTCCATCGCCGCCGGAAAACCCAGAGCAGCCGACAGTCGCAGGCTAAGGGGTTGTTGTCGAGGATGAGCGTCTCCAGGTTGCCCACTGAGTGGAAGGCCGACTCCTCCAGAGTGGTCAGCAGATTCCCTGACACGTTCAGGATGCGCAAGTAATTGAGGCCGCGGAAGGCAAAGGGCTCAACTGTGGTGAGCTGCCCTCCCACTAGCTGGATCTCCTGCAGCCTGAGCAGGTCATGGAGCATGGAGCCCTCAATGGTGACGATGGGGTTGTAGGACAGGTTCAGGAACCGGAGGTAAACCAAGTGCCTCACTGACACGTACGGAATGGACGTCAGGTTGCAGTGGGTGATGGACAAGGAGGTCAGGTTCAACCCGTAGAGGCAGTTGGACGTCATAGTATCCAGGTAGGGCCAGTGTGAGATCTCAAGGACCTTGAGCCGGTACAGCCTCTTGAACGAGTAATCCCGGATGGTGTTGATGTTCAGATGGCGCAGCCGCAGCATGATCAAGCCGTGAAGGTGAGACAGGGCCTCCGTGGGGATGGAGGTCAGGTTGCATTTCTCCAGAGTCAGCTGCTCCAGGCTGTTGAGGCCGCTGAAGGCCCGGTGGGAGATGTAGACAAGGTCATTGTCCCCCACCTCCAAAGACTTCAAGTTGTACAAGTCCTGGAACATGTAGTCTAGGAGGATCACAATTTTGTTCTCACTAATGTCTAACTTGGTAAGGTTGCTGAGTCCGGTAAACACCCCCAAAGGGATCAGCTTGAGTCTGTTACTCCTGAGCCCCAGCGTCCTGAGGTTGAAGAGGTTGTTGAAAGCCCCAGGTTCAATGGCACTGATAATGTTCTCATTTAGCTCCAGCTCCTCCAGGTGAGGGTAATTGGCAAATTCATCCTGGTTAAGTGTCTTGATGCGGTTCTTGCCCAAGTCCAGCAGCCTGGTCTCGGTGGGGATCCCCTCTGGCACGACCATGAATCGCTTCCGGTGGCACAGGACGGCACGCTCCTGGGCAGAGCACTCGCAGCGTGGCGGGCAGCCCGTGGCAGAGCCGGACAGGATGGATCCCAGCATCAGGAGGAGAATCGGCTGCCAGCAGGCCAGGATTGGGCTGCGCATACTCGCCTCCCCAGCTACCATCCTATCTCTCACCTGCAGATAACACAAGGAAGAGAAAGAGCAAGGTGGACGTGAGCAAATGGTGGGCATGACCACAGCAAAAGCTTTACCGGCCTGGTGGAGCTGATGCTGAGGCGAGAGGCACTGCTGAGGCAGAGCAGAGGTTCTCACATTCCAGCTGAAATCCAGCCCTTCAGCTCGAAGACCATTTCTCCTCCTGACCCTCCAACTTCCCGCTTGATGCCTGAACGTGCACAGACTTTGAGTGGAAAGCCTTGAGGACTCTGTGTCAGACAGACCTCACTTCCTTGGCTGCTTAAAAAAAATATTTAATACTAAACACATCTATCTACATCCTATTTTAAGCTCTTGAAATTATTCTGTTCCCTGTAGATGGAGCCTGAATATAAAGGCAGCTTTGCAAGCGCAGAGGAGCTGAACGCGGGATCGAGCAGCTCGGGGAACCCTGCTTGGGGTGAGCTGGGAGTGGTGTGTCTGAGCGAGGAGCAACGGCAACAGCTCTGCAGGAGCCAGCCCCATTCCTCTGGGCTCCCTGGGACTCTGCAGCAGCCCCGTCTCGGTATGTCCCCCCGGGCTTAGTCCCTTGTCTCCTATCATGGCTGCCAGCTAGGTGCAGCCTCCCCCCCCGCCCCTTTCTCCTCTGAGACACAGCAGATGCTCAGTGCAGCTAGAGAGCGGGCGTCATTCTGTCGGGAGGGCCAGGAGTGCTGCAGGGTAAGGGGGGGCTGTGGGGTAAGGCCATAAGGGGGTCTGCCTGGTTTCCACTGGAAGAGGCCTGGCCTCCCACTGCCATCCCCAGGAGGGCTGGGAGACCTCCTCAGGGTTATAGTCTGCCTTGGGCCTGATCCAGGATGGCTGCGGCCTGTCGACAGGTGGAGGGTAATGTTCTCTGTTGCACTGCCTCTCTTGCATTTATTTCCTTGATGTTCAAGCTGTTATGAGAGATCAAGTCATATTAATATCGCATATTAGATGTACAGTTACTCTGGACCATGTTGATATCTATTGTTATGTGTACGCTCTCCATTGCTTCCACTAATGCTATTTATGGCTATCGCCGAATAGACTCCATACGTTAGTTCCATTGGCTCCGTTTGTATCCATCATTATACATCCTGTACATTACTTTCCCTGCTCTGGCATTATTTATGGGCCTGATATCCACTCGGTGCGTTACTTCCATTGCATTTCTTTATACTCATCATATATATGACCCAAGTATAACTTTTGTTCTCCAAAAATTATTCCAAATGTCTTTAAGAGATGCAAGGATGAAAGATGGTGGACTGGCCATAAAAATGTCCACCAGCACTACCTTGGGAAACCACTAGGCCTTGGTACACCAGCCGATCTGTGAGGCCTCACAGTCCCCACAGAAATCCTCTTGTAGTTTCCTCCTGGTTCGTTGTCCTTCCCATCCTCTTTCCCTTCTACCTTTGTGGTACAGGGAAGGAGTACAGCACTGAGAGCTGATCCCGCTCAGCTCCCAAGGCAGGAGTTCTGAGCTCTCTCCTGCCAGCTCTCTCCCAGGCCAGCACATCCCAGTCCAGTGGAAGCACTTGCAGTGGGTTTGCTTGAGTCTGGGCCAGGCTGCAAAGAGCCACTTGCTGGGTATTTACAATCCGTCGCCTCCCTCACGCTGATGGTGCTGGGCAGCCTCTCAAATACAAGCGGGCTGCTGCTACCATTGCGATGCCGCTGAGCTGGGGTGTTCTGGTGCCCCAGAGCTGGGATGGCACCGCCAGTTGGCCGCTCTTGTGGCTCACGCCGCAGTCCCGGCTGGGACTGAGTTGCCAGAGTTGCCTATGCCACCATCGTGGGCAGCATGTGGCCGGCAACCCCCCCCCCCTCCTGTCCGTGAGGTGCTGGCGGCAGCGCTGCACCCGTGGCCTGCTTGCCAGCGCATGCCGGCTCGCTTGCAGCCACCCTCGGCCAGCGTTTCTCAGAAACCAATTCCCGCTCCTCACAGCCGTGCTGAGAAAGCCATCAAAGCAAGCCAAACACTGCATGCAAAACAAAATACAGTCTAAGGGGCTTAATTACACCAGTGCTGAAAAGCCTTCAGCTCATTAGAGTGCCAGGCAGCCGGCCTCATTTGGCTGCGCTCTGTGCTGAAATTTCAGCGTTGCCCGTGCGTGCAGCCTCACGTTGGTCCCTGCTGGGTGTGGGGAGAGGGGGAAAGCCCAATCCTGCCATGGGGCCCCATGCATGGCTCTTGCATCAGACCAGACCTCCCCTGGGCCAAACGCTGCCTCTCCACTGGCGGGAAGGGGATTGCACCACCAACACCCTGGGCTCTGTGTGGAGGGGCAGCAGCCAGGGCTGCTGGGAGCAATGCGGCAGCGATGGCTAAAATAGAAGCAACGAGGTGATAGATGAATGAAGCAAACTCTGCATGGCATTAAAGACGAGGCAAGCCCACTTGCGTAGAATTAAAGTCTAGACACACCTCACATGTTATTAGTTCTCAGCTAAATTTAAATCCGTGATAAATACAACCCCTGACAAAAACATCCGTAATCTTAATAGCCAGAGTCACGGAAGAGCTTTGGGAGAAAGACAATGAACAAGCTGCAGAATTCTGGGCGAAGATGAGCTTTAAATCATTTCTGTTTCCCATTTACCTCTGGCTGTTTCAGAGAGGAATATTGGTGCCTCAAGGTGAGGTGGATATGAAGAGATGCCCTTCTAAAAAGGACTCGAATTGTGATTTTTGTGCACGCTGAGGTCAACAACCCACGCATAGCTTTACAGCAGCTGACACGGTGGCTGGGCTTGCACCGCACCAGCAAACTCCAGCCCCAAATTAGGGCCATTCTTTGGCCATCCTGTGCCATTTGCCACATGGAACCACGGTGTCCTGTGCTGGCACAGTGGTTGCCTTGGATGGGCTTGGGAGACACTGGGGAGTGAGCTTGGTGTCACCAGGGTGGCCAGGAAAGTGAGCGGTGGTTGAGAGAAAGCGCCACCATGGGCTTTCTGAAAACTGAAGCCCTCATGGATTTCCTCTGAGGAGGACCGTGAAACATGCCTAAGCACCCCTCCAAGATGCCCAGCATGAGCTGCCAGGCAGGATCAGGCCATGTGGCTGTGACAGCCAGGCCATCTCAAGGAGAGCTGCAGCCTCTGGCATGAACGTGGCTCTCACTGCTCACATACAAAAAAACAATCGATAAGAAAGGAGCAGCTGCCGGACCCGCTGCCTTTAGGCAATGCACAAACCAGTGCAAACTAAAGCCAAAGTCACGCCCAGAGCCACGGCATCCACTGACTGCTGTCCTCACCACCCTGCCACCCAGGGACAAGGGCTCCAAAGTACAATCCCTTCCCCAGGAGAAGCCTTGGCCCAGGAGGCGCAGATGTGTGCGCTGGAGCCGTGCTGCCTTGGTGCTAAATGCAGCAGGGCCTGCTGAGCATCGTCACCCAGGAGGGAAGATGCTATTCTGGGCCTGTGCCTGGAAACACAGTTCAGGGCCTGGCTGGAGCAGCAACTTGTGTAGGGTTTGCTCCATCCTGATGGGAACAGGCTGCTCCGGCATCGGGGGAACCAAACCCAGCCAATGACCCAGGAGGAAGCCCAGGCTTCGCTCTTGGGTTTGTTCCCGAGGGTGCCACTGCTCTCCTGCTCCAAAGGGTGAGCAGCATGTCCACCCATGCCCTCTACTGTCACTGCTCTCCCCTGCTTGCCAGCCCACAGGGGTGCCCAGTGATTTGGCTGGACCAGTGCTCCTCAGCACCGAGCGATCTGTCTGCCACACTGACAGTGAGCGAGCAGCAAAAATCCCTGCATCAGCTATAACCCCCACCTGGCAGCCATAAATTACAGTGTGGGGGACGTTCACCCTTGAACCAGATGCTTTTGAGAGCATCAACCAACAACAGGCAATTTAGGATGAAGCATATCCCTGGCAGGGAGGGAGGGCTGGGGGAGATCCACAGCGCTTTGGGGACTCAGCAGGGCCAGGGGAGCGCATCCCCCACCCTGCCTGTCCCTGCAGGAGCTGACCTTGCTGTAGGCCCGTGGGGCACGCAAGAGCGAGCCTGGTCCCAGCAGCAGCAGGCACCCACGCCGTGCTGGGCTGCAGTGTGGCTACGGATCTGGGTGCGGGTCAGCCACGGGCTCACCCTCATCACTGGTCTAATGGCTTTGCACGAGCTGCCGCGACATGGCGCTTGGAGTCAGTGCTCTCGTCTCCTCTAAGCTGCTCCAGCTAAATCAAATTTTATTGAACTTGACTATGTTTCAGAGATAAAGAGTCCAGGTTTACAAATAAATATTTAAGAACCTTTCCTGCTGCTAAAAGAGTTGCTTATCCAGACCCGAGGCTCTGCGCTAAGTGTTCCTGTAGCTCTCTGCAGCGCAGCAAAACAAAGGAAGAAGCTTTAATTTGCCAAACACGTCCGTACCCATTTCCTCCTCTCCCCATCATTCCCTCTGTGTCCAGTGCATGTTTGCAGGCTCTTTTGCTTTATCTCTCCCTCCTCCCCTCCTCACCTTCTCCACCGTCCTCCTCTTTTCCCATCTAGTCTCTGGTGCACAGGTGTTGACAGTAGCTGCCTTCCTCCTCCATGGTGCCCAGGGATGGTCAGGGATGGGTGGGAGCAGGGCCCAGAGCATACACGGCAGAGGGGGCAGTTTTCCTCCTGGAACCACGCTGCTTCACATGGGTAGAAAGAAACCAGAGGGAGAGCCTAAAGTAAACACTGAGTGCTGCCAGGGCTGGCTGGTGGCAGCAGGTGGGTGGCTGGAGGCACAGCACTGGCTGGAGTGATGGGGAGCTGCTGCTGCATTTCCTCTGGGTCTTCATTAATGAATGGGTTGTTAAGGAAGGGCATGAAAACAGGCAGCCACAGTGCAAAGGGCTGCCTTGTGTCCTGTCCTGGCCCCAAAACTTCCAGAAGCAGCACAGGAGGGTGCGAGAAGTGGGGCAGAAACAGCAAGAAGCTAAGAAAGACTTCTCCAGCAATGCCTTGTTCAGAGTGCTGGGGGACGCAAGAGCAAGTCAGGCACAGAACGAACCACAGCAGGTTAGCCAGAAAGGAGACCCTTGCAAGCCCCCCAGCCCCAAGCTGCCTGGGATCGCCAGCTCCTGCTCACCCAGGGGCAGGCACAGCTCTCCGGTCAGAGCTTTTGCTCAGCCTTCTGAAGTATCTGCTTTCAGCTGCTCTGAGGCGGCAGCCTGGAATAGGTGTGTGGCAACCTGATCTGCTCTGGCAGCTGCTCTGAGGCTGCAAAAGAGCACCAAGAACTATTTAAGATGCAAATCCCCTTCCGGCACTGACACCGCCTGGCTGGCACCAGATACCCACAGCAGCCAGCCTGGCCTGCAGGACTGCCCTGGTGACAATGGGCTCTTCCACCCAAAACATGGTGCCCCCAGCACCACAGGGCAGTTAGTCAAGGGAGCACCAAGCCAAAGAGTGAGAAGAACAGAAAAAAAAATGCGGGGGAGGATGTAGAGGGGAGGAGAAGAGCTCTAAAAGGGGCTGAGGGGCCAGGATACTGGAAGGGAGAGGCTTTGGCCCAGCTGTCCACTGGTTTAGCTTCAGGCTGTGGATCTGTTTGGCCCCATGCAAGACAGATATATACAGTGGAGGGACAACTAGTGATCACCCAGAGCCAAACTGGAGAGTGGTTTTCAGGCTCAGCAGGCAGGTTATTGGAGCAAGGCAATGGGAAGGAGATCCTGGTTGTCTCTGCAGGGTGCTGAAGCTCAGAGAAGGTTTTGCTGAGGCTGTTTCTTGCTGCCATTGCACCTGCGCAAGAGCTGCTCACCCTCCTCACACCTTTGCTCCTTTGTTTTTGATGTCTTTTCTCTCTCTTTGGCTGCACATGCTTCAGTGCCCCATCAGCAAAGAAAACATCCTGACAAGTGATCAATAAGTAATTGCAAAGGCAGCTGTGGATGCTGGGGGTGTAAAGCCCTGAACCAGCAAGAGATAAATGAGGAGCGTACGGGAGCAGTGCACCGTGGAGCTCAGGCTTGGAGCCAGCCATGCTCCCCTACTCACTGACTGAGCTGGCCGGGGCACAGGCTGGCCTGCCACAGCCACTGCCAGTCGGTGGTTCAATGCTTCCCATGGCAGGCAAGCTGGGAGGAGGCCGATTTTTTTTCTGCTTGTGAGACAAAGAGAGCTGTGTTTGCCTGGGAGAGTATTTCCCAAGGTTTGGCCTTGGGGGTCCACTACCAGAGACGTTTTGGGCTGGGTCAGAGGGAGAGCAAGAGGATGGTGAGTGCTGGGAAGGCCATGCATCAGCTAGTTGAATGGGGACTCTCCTTTTTTTAATCTTTATTTTGGCACATCTCCTTGGGATTCTGGTCTCTGTGGACATGGGCTGGGTCACCAGGATGTTTTAGGTGCTCACCTAAAGGCACCCTGTTCAGCAGGCACTTGAGTGATGAGCGAGCACTGGGTAAAGAAGGCTTCAGTATAGCATGAGGGTCTCTGTAGGTGTTTTTAGTTCCCTGACTGTAGCTGTGAAAGGAGGATGGAAAACCCCCAGGCTCTTCTTTTGGCTATGGAAACATTTGCACCAGAGAGGTCTGTCCAGTGAGTGTCTTCTGGGAGAGCTGTCAGGGTCACGATGACATTGTGAAGGCATCCCTGGCGCTCAGCCTTGACGTGTCCGTGGCCCGCGAGATGTCATGGGATGAGGCTGGCCCCGAGGTATCACCTGCAAAGGCCCTTTGGCAAGAGCAGGGCATCGATACCCCACCACCTTCTGCGCTCCCCTGAGCTCCCCACAAGTGCTCTGAGCAGCCCCGCCACCAGCTAGGGCTCTGCAAAGGGCCCTGCCCTCGGCACCAGGGGTGAATTTGGGGCTGGGGGCGGGGAGACAGCCCAGGCGATGCTGCTGGGGTGGCTCTGCATGGCTCAGCACGTTGCCGTGGTGCTGCTGACTCGGCCGGAGCACAGGTGTACAGTGCCTGTGCTAAACCCTGCGCTTGGTCAGGGGCAGGACACCTGATGTAGCATAAAAGTGGCTGGTACAAAGTCACTCTGCTCCCAGACCAGGTTTCCCCAAGATCAGGAGCAGCTGGCCTTTCTGTATGGACTAGCCCCCATGGTTGGGCCGGCAACTGGTGGCTTCTCACTCCCTCAGAGCCAGGCACCAGCTCCCACGGATGGTTCCTGCGCCACAGCAGCAAAGTGGGCAGGCCTTGCCAGGCCCAGTCGCTGTTCCTGGCGATCCCAATGCACAAACCACACCTGAGGGCATCACCAAGGGCCTGGCAGGGCCGACTGCCAGACACCAGGACAAGCTGCTCCCTCCCTACTGCTCCCTGCCTGGGCACATCCTGCCTCCTCCAGCCACCAGCCTCTGCCAAAAGATGCCCCATGTCTCTGAAGGCCCCAGAGCTCTGCTCAGCGCCCAGAGCGGGGCTGGGGCACCCACTGGCTCCAGTAGCAGAAAAACAGGGCCACAGGCAGAGATAGGGGAAGCGCCTCTGGTGCCTCCTGCCCTCCTTTACCCAGGGCTGGCTCAACAGGACAGGAAACACCAAACCTGGCCCCACGAGCACCCTCCCTCTACAGGGCTGTAAGAAGACATCGCTGAAGCTCTGTGATGTGACCCGCCCCTGCTAATACCCATGACTCTCAGCTGTGGTGTCCTCTCTGTGTTCCTGCCACTGCTGGAAGGTGGAAAACCTGAAACCAAGTCCAAAACATGTTGCAGACGCAGCAAATGGGGAGCAGCGAGCATGTCCTAAGCCTACAGTGCTACAGAGCAATGCTGCTGCGTGGGACTGGTTGCAATCCTTATGTTTAAATTACTTAGACTGTACTTACAGCACCACTGCTGTTCCCATGGCACATCCCTTCAACACCCTCACAGCCAGTGCAGGATACCTAAAAAAGCACAAGGGCTTCTCCAGAGCACTGTGTCTTGCCCTGGAAACCTTTGGGATAACAGCAAGAGGACTTCAGAGGCTGTAAACCTGGCAGTATTGCTGACTCCAGGGAACCCTACTAATTTACCTCCCTTTAGGATGGGCTCTGATATTTTTAGATTCTGCCTAAATAAGCGGCCTCAGCAGCGTGTCAGGAGAGGCCAACTGCAGCCCAGCCCAGCGAAGATGGCTCTGTGATGACCCATTGGGAGGGCGAGCTGCACGGGGCAGGGAGGGTGTGCGGTACCGTGCTGGCAGGCCACCGGCCCCGTGTCTCTGCCCCATCTCCTGCAAGGGCACGGGGCCAGAGCTGGGCGGTGAGCTCAGGCAGGGCTGTAGCTGTGCTTCAAGGTGCTGTGAGAGACCAAAGCCTCTGCCCTCTCCATCCACCTCCTTTCCCGACTCCTTCCTACAAGTCAGACCTCCCTCTCTCCCCTCCTCCCAGTTAAGTATTAAGTTTTGTTCACATAATAACAAATTTTGTGCCGCAGGAATTTACAGAAAGAGAGAACTGGAGAATAAAAAAGGGAGCCAAAGAAAGCATGAGCGATGGCAAATGCGAAGAGAAGATTCCTCTTCCCAGCCTGGCTTTCTCTGTGCTGGTTTTACATGTATAATTTTTTTTTTTCCCCCCTTTCTTGCTTGTTTGATTTTTGCATTATTTATGGCTTGTCTTCAGGGCCTGTGTTTGCTGTTATTGTTTCATTCAACAGTAAAACAGATTAGATAAAAACAAACTGTGCTGAGCCACGGCTGAGCCCACCTGTCCCGCAGTCGGCCACAGCCACAGAGCTGAGCAGAGTGGCTGCAAGTGGCCTGGCAGTGCCAGCTAGCTGGGGACAAGGGATCAACACCTCTCCACCCCTTCCCAACCCGAATTCCTGTGGCAGGGAGGTGCTGTGGGATGTGGCCTGGCTAGGACTTGGGCTGCAAGCACCCCGATATCTGTTCTCTCGGGGTACAGGGCAGAGACCTCCTATGGCCCTGGCACTGCACCCAAACCTCAGACACCTCCCATGGCAAGAAGGAAAAGGTGGGAAATACTGGTTGAGAGGAGAAAAATGAAGCACTGAAGACGCTGAGATTTTTTAGGGCAATTTCTTAAACTCAAATGCATTGATTTCACTAGCATGGGTGCCCCAAGCTAAGGCAGCACTGGCTACGGGTGCTGTGCTGGGAAAAGGCTTGGTACAGGGAGGGTGGCACTGTGGCAGGTGGCTATGAAGCAGCTGGAGCAGAGGTGACCAGCACCATGGCTTTGAGGCCCACGATAAGGGGTGTCAGTGATGCCACAGGGAGCCTTGCTATTCCCTGACCATTTCTGTCTTCCAGCGGGTGACTGCTCTGAGCCTGTGGGCACGGAAAAAAAGGTGGGGGGGCTCATCATGGGGATGGAGAGGTTTCCCCACTGCCCTTGATGGAGAGCTGCTTTGTTGTGTTTTGCTTCAGCTGCAAGAGATGCTTTCCACCCCTTCCTCCCTCTCCCTAGTGATGCTGGTAATGATACAGAGCCTGCACTCTGGGCTGTACATGAAAACAAAAGTAATCATGGGGAAATACAGTGCGTAGAAATTAAATCGGAAACGCAAGGCCAGGGTTTCCATTTCGGTTCAGCTGCTGTAGCATTTCCCATTGAAAAGGATAAACAGACTGAGCACAAATCAGTTTAATGGCAGCACCTAATGGCAACGCAATTCCATGTTTCCCAGAGCAAACTGTAGCTCAAGCCCAAAGCAGCAGCTTGACATGCAGCACGCCAGCTCTGGGGGATGGTCACAGCACAGCCCCAGCAGAGCAGCCTTGGGGGGGGCCCCTCAGGACTTGCTGCCCTCATAACGGTTCATTAGGGCGCAAGAGGGGCTGGTGCCCCTCTGAAGGTGTGGGGATGTCGGTGTGTCCACGTCTGGCCATTCCAAGCAGAAAAGAGTGTCCCTCGCACCTTTGGGTGTCCCTCACATCCCTGAGGTCCTGGCAGCGGACTCGGACCCACTGTGCCAGGCTGCTCTGCCAGAATGTGCTGGGCAAGGAGGTTTTTACCACTGTGGTCCTAATTCCTTTCCTTCACCTGGCTGCTGCAGAGCACGTTCCTTTACAGCATGGCTACAGCTCCTATTTATTTTTTCTACCTAATCCTCATGGTTGTGCCTTGCTCTGTATTGCCATGTACAAGCCACCTGTCAGCGGAGCTGGGGCAGAAGGAAGCTGCCAGGCCAGTGCTCACTCGTAATACCTCCCCAGACTCACATTTTGGGTTAGATCGTATCAATTTGGCTCTCTGTGACTGCCCCAAATCCAAAGCGTGGTGGGGAAAGGCTGGGTTCAGGCACGTGCGGGAAAGGATTGCTTGTGCAGAGTCTCCAAGAGTGCTCAGCCTTCGCTTGTCACCCCCAGGGTTGCCTCTGAGGTCTAAATCAGTTGTTTCCTATTTCACACTCAACATCTCAAATCCAAACAAAGAGCTGAAAGAATAGCTCACGTCAAAATATTTCTGCTTCTCCCTCCTACGAGAATTCCCCATCAGAGACCAATCCAATTAAGGTGCTGGTTATGAAATTAACTATAATTACAAGAGTTATATTCAATGTTTTGAATTCTGATGAAGAAACAGAGGGAAATGACAAAAAAAAAAAGGTAATATTGTGGAACCTACTGAGATAACTGAGAGCAATGTGGGGTGACAGGAGTGAGGGATGTACAGGGTGGCAGGGGCTGGGCTGCATCACAGGCACCCAGCCCAGGGACCCCGCAGCAGCAAGGGGAGGGGCTGGGTGCTCATGGGCACCTCCCTCAGGGAGCAGTGGTCAGTCTGTCACTGAGGGAAGGGGATCAGTCTGGCCTGATGGCACCATCAAGTATTTTGCCATTTGAGCATCACGTGGATGGTGCTGGGCCACAGGAGCCATGTCCTGGGAGGCACAACCCAGTCCGGCACCTCCTCACTCTGTCCTCACCGCCTGCAGGGACCCTCTGTCTCACCCACAGGACTCTCCCCAACTCAGGACACCAGCCCCAGCCCCAGAGACAAGGGACATGAGAGGTTCAGTGAGCGAAGCCTTCAGCCTCTGACCAGGAGATTTCTGGGTCCTCCCCAGAAACTCGAGACATGTCCATGTGCGGACACATATCCACTGCGGGACGTCATGGGCACTGAAAGGCTGGCTTATAGAGACGTAGGAAATAAAATATGGAAGAAAGCATGCAGGACAGTTAAACAGAAGCCATTTCTGTGCTTAACTGGAAGAGTGAGCAAAACCAAGCCAAACTCCCCAACCTCTGAGACAGGAATGGTCCCAAGTTCAGTTAGAGATGCTGTCTGGACCGGGTATGAGGCCATGGAGAGCAAGGGACAGTGGCCAAGGTGTCAGCAAGGCCAGAAGGAGGACCGAGCTGCTGGCTGGGCTCACGATAGAGCTCCTCCAACACAGCCATGCCGCTGCCAACATTTCAATACGCTCCGTGCATCTCCTGGCAGGGCAAGGCACTCCGAACTGTTGGTCCCTCAAGGTGGGAATCACCCAGGTCTGGACCCAGCACAGCTGTTAACTCCAGCAGTGTGGGGTCTCTGCTCAAGCTGGGTGCTCCCGCTGTCCCCCATTCCCAAGCCAGCTGCTGCTACCTGCTGCTCTCCAGGATGGAGGGAGTCTCATGCTCCCTGATTGGGCCAAAGAGGAGACGAGGTTCTCTGTGGCATTTATCAGCATTCAGCCAATTGCTCAGGTCAAGCTGGCCATTAATAGTGCCCACTCAGACACGGCAACCTTTGGGAGCCCCATCTTTCTTCTGGCTCGCCGTGCTGTGCCAGGGCAGAGGTCACGCTGCACTGCTGATGGTGCTCCAAGGCTGGGGAAGCACCATGGGGACCATGGCTGGTGTTCCTCCCCTTCCCCAGTCCAGCCCCATCCTCAGATGCTCCTCTCCCTCTCTGTATCACACATGCCCTGACACTGTCCCACAGGCTGCAAACAGCCGCGAAAATGGGCTGTTAGTAAAACACGCCCCCAGCCAGGGTCACAGGGAGCTGGGTCATGTAGCAAAGGCACGGAGATCTCGCTCGTGCAGCTGTTCCCCTTCGCAAGCTCCAATTCTGCTCCCCCAGATGGAGAAAGGTGGGGGGTGGGAATTCACTTGGAAGAAAACTGTGGCCATGGCCTTCAATTGCTTTCTCCCTCTATTTTTCTTCTTTCTGTGATTTAAGTATTTGTAGCCGCCTTCTCTCTTATCCCAGCCTTCCCTGCTACCTGACAAGCTCTTCTGGCTCTTTTCCCACCAAAAGCCATTTGTGCTCATGCTCGGACAAACCCCGCTCCCTTCCCTTCTCAGGGTTTAGCAGAGAACAGAGAAGAGCTGCTGACTCAGTGTATTGGATGTGTTCAAGAGCTGGGCAAACACCCTTCCTCGCCAAGCTGTGCCGCGAGTTGCACCACCATCTGCGCCCTCCTCTCACCCAACCACTGCCATGGTGGCCAGTGTCTAGCACGAAGGGGGAGCTTGGGGACGCCAAGCTCACATTAGCCCATACCATGGAAGGAGCGTCAATGAGAGCCAACAGCGCTGCTAACACCCACCCACGGCCCAAGCAAGCTGCCCAGTGACACCCACAGACATGAAGCAACACTCGAGGGGGTGTATTAATCCTCTTCGAACCACAAGAGGTTCAGTTGTGCTTTATAATTCAGCAACTGCTATTACACTATAATTACACTGTAACTGTGGAGTTATTATAATGTGATTTATCAATCCCTGAAATGAAACCTCAAGTTGCAGGATTTTATACTTGTTGCATACATGAAGCAGCACAAACTTCAGCATCATTACAGGGACTGCATGAAGTAGGAAAGTAAAGGAATAATAAGTAATTCAGTCATGCTGTTAACCTTGCAGTGATATGAAACAGTGGTAATTAGAGGTACCACAGAGTAATTACGTTCTAGGTGTAGAGTAACTGCAGCACAGTACGGTACTACAGACATATAACCATTCGTTTTGTAATTAATTCCTCCACAAAGAGGCTTGGAAAACCTGACTCTTCACCAGGTGCCGTAAACTCAGCTCCACTATCTCCTTCCCACCTGTCCTGTGAGAATCTCACTGAAAGATGGGGCTGCCCCAGCAACCAGTGCAGGCAGGTGCCACTGCCCACGGCCCTGTTGGCTCCAAGAAGCACCCTCCTGCTGCCTGGCAATCTGCAAAGACCCCACCAGGAACACTGCTGCCTCCAGGGAGCAACTGTCTCTGTTTCACAGCAGCAGGCACTGAGGAGGGAGTGGAAGGGCCTGGTTATGGGGAAAGCTGTCCCAATGTGTCTGCAGGAAGACATGGAGGCTTTAGCCCAGGGATATATTTCTCTCTTGGCCTTGCTAACCAGCCTTGCCAGGCTAAAAGCTTCAGAGACCACCTGTGCTCCACAGAATTAAGCTACCGAGCCAATGTGCTCCAGGAAGGAGCCAGGAGGTGCAGGCAAGAAGGCACAGCTAGCCCAGACATCTCCTCCCACCAAGCCCCAGCCCATGATGCCAGGATGGGTGGAGGGCAGAGCCGGTCTTTGTGCACGGAGAGAGCGAGGCTGCCCCTCAGCTCCGTGGCACAGGCTATTACTGGCCATTGGCATTTGCAAGAGGTCCAGGAAAGGGACAAGGCTGCACTTGAAAAGCCAGGTGAATGGACATGAAATAAGAAGGTGGAATAAAGGTTTGAGCTGTGGCGCCAGCATGGGGCTGTGATAGCCGCGTGTGGGGTGAGGATGCGCGGGCTGCCCTGGGAAGGTCCCTGCCGGCGGGCTGGCTGAAGGCAGAGACACGTTTCTTCTCCACAGCCGTCTCCGGCAGACGTGAAGGTCAGGTCAGGGCTGCTTCCAGTGGCAGAGCAGTGAGGAGAGGGTTAAGGCTGGAGAGAGAGCTGGGATAGGGATGTGGAAGGGATACCATTTCAGAGCAGGGCTCCAGTAGGTGGTGCAGAGGAAGGGGAGATGGAGAGAGAAGTGAAAAGGAAAAGAGCTGTGAAGTGGGGCTGCCTGCACTGCTGTGTCCCATGCTCCCCCCTGGAGAACAGCATGGGCTGGAGATGAGCGTGGGGCTGCCACACCAGTCCCCTGCCGCAGGCCAGCAGATAGAGTTGTTTGCTGGAAAGGGCGTTTGCTGGGGAAGGATCATGGATGGCGACTGCTCGGATGGTAGTTGGGCTAGTGACAGGAAAAGAGAGGCAGCAGAGCTTCGTCTTTGCCAAACAGCACGCACCCAGACCTGATCCCACCAGTGCCCATGCTCATGCTCCCCTGCTGACCCTCCTACCTAGTGCAAACCACTTGCCCGGCATCAACTCTTCCATTTCTTCTTGCAGGTGGTGCCAACCCGGAGCGAACCATGCCTCTACCCCTCACTTGGGCTATTTATACATCCAAGGAAAAAAAAAAAAAAAAAAAAATCCAATAACCTACACAAGGCATCAGAGAGCAACAAGCAATGGCACTGCCCAGGAGGGCTCCCAAAGCCCTTCTGGCCAGTGGGCTCCTGGGCATCTTCCCAATCCTTCCCGGCTGCCCTGTGAAGACCCTTCAATATTAACCCCTTATTTTTTTCTGAAGACTCTTCAACATTAACCACTTATTTTTTTCTGCAGACAAAAGCTGAGGGCTGAGCCTGAGCTGGCAGCCCAACCCTTCCCAGCATCTCCAAGTCTACAGGCTGCTTCCCATGCATGGGGCAGAGCCCAAGTGGGGGGACCCTTTGGTGCCCCCAAAGCCCCCCCCACCAGAGCCTGAGAGATCATCCCATCCAGCAGTAACTCCTCACAGCCCCAACTCACCTACCTGCAGGCTAGAGGGGCTGGTGACGGAGAGGTAAGCTCCCCTGCCCTGAAAAATTACCCTCCATGGCTCCTGCCTCCAGCCTGGTCGCTCAGGGCTGGTGAGCTCTCCCTGCTCGTGTTTAACCCTTCGTGTCTCTGCCTTGGGGGCAGGCAGAGGATCGAGTCCTCCTCTTGAATTAACCCTTGCTGGGTACAGCTTGCTTGAGGGTTGATCCCCCAGCAAGCCCGGGCAAGCAGCTCTGTCCCGGCCATACCCTACCTGCATATGTAATCTGCTCCAGACTAGCTAACTCATCTGGTCAACTGCTGGGGGGAGGAGGAGAGCTCCCACATCTGGATGCAGTTCTGCGCTCGCCTCAGCACCACCGAGCCCCAGCACCTCGCTGGCCGGGACCCCGGCCCGCAACCCGGCCCCG